>JACEEZ010004235.1:112500-157500 GCA_016584305.1 Chionoecetes opilio | reverse complement strand
ATACGCGTGTGATCCTGGGAGTGGAATTGGATATTGTGGGAGAAGTAACGGCATACAGTTGACGATGGTCTATGGCAGCCGTGTTTCCCGTCAGTGTTTAGCCCGATGGATCAATTTACCTCATGATGTAATGGACACTTGTTTTATTTGTGGTCAAAATGAATACAACAAAGTGGCATTTTCCGGACTTTGATACTCTCTCTCATTGCTTGACAAAATTCAATATAATAGATTTTGAAAGGTATGTAGATTTTTAAAGACAGCCCATGTACCAAACAAGGGAATATTTCCTCAGATTACTGAGTTTTATTACGTGTTTAACCAACCTTTTTATGTTAACCACAGCTATTGATTTGTGAGCCCTTTATATATGTATTCAATCCCTTATCCAAAAAGTTAATCGTCTGGAGTTTGTAAGAAACAACACTCAACAAAATACGCGAAGGAGGATAACCGCAACGCTCGTGTCAGGGGCAAAAATATTGATCTTTAGCGCGCAGTGTTTGGGAGGGAAAGGGCGTCTTGCGGTTCCAAACACCCCGAGGCGGGATCAATCATTTTGCTGCAGTACGGGCTTTGCGGGTGTGCCTTGGGCCTCGGTGTTGTCCTTGTTGTCCTCGTGTCCTCGTTCGCCACAGCAGTCCTCCCCTTTCCCTTCCTCTCTGAGTGCAGGTGCATTTACGCACGTCCCACCATTGGATGGTGGTGGTAGTCGAGGCGAGGGAATATATGCACGTTGCTGCCACATAACTTATTGTAACTTTTCTCACCGTCACCGAACTTGTAAAGGCTATCGTGCGAAGCTGAATCATATGGATACTTTGTGCATTTCATGAGTCTCTTTAACATACATAAGAGTATGTTTTTCAGAAAGGCGACGCTAAACTTTTGACTTAATATGAATTTCTTGCTTGCTTTCGGTGGTAATGCGAATGTTCATACTTTTGCTTGTTTTAGGAAAACGATTAGAATGTAAAAAAAAAAAAAAAAAAATCCTGGTAACACAGAGGAAGGCCGGCGAGCGAGGGTGACCAAGGCAGTTTCCGCCTGGAGGCCAGAACAGCGCTCGTCCTCGCGTGGTGATAAACTACATTATTTAATTTGAAATATTTATTCTGAATAGTTTGAAAAAAGATTACAGTATAGTATGCACACACGCACACGCACACGCACACGCACATGCATACACATACACACACTTTTTCATACAATTGGGCCTCTGCCAAACAAGTGGTCTGGCACTGAACAAAAACGAGATTTTGCTTTTTATATTTGAGGGAAAGATCACAACTCCCCGCCTTCGTCGCTTTTTAGTCGCATCTTACGACACTCAAGGAATATGGAGAGAGAGAGAGAGAGAGAGAGAGAGAGAGAGAGAGAGAGAGAGAGAGTGAGAGAGAAGAGAGAGAGAGAGAGAGAGAGAGAGAGAGAGAGAGAGAGAGAGTGGGGGGGGTAAATGTGTGTGTGAGTCTGTCCGTCCGTGTGTGCATGTGGGTTAATGAGGAAGTAACGAGTGAGTGAGTTTGCCCAACTTTGAGGAAAAGGTCAAAATAACGAGAGTAAGTGAGTCATCGCTGTTTAAGGCTGTTAATGGAGGCTGTTTGCAGCTTACTCTAGGCAGATAGTAATTATCGCTTAATCTATTCAGGCAGTGAAGGAAATATTTTTGATGTTATCAGTGAACCCAAAGGTCGTTTGTTAATTGAGGGCGATGAATGAAGCATTAGGAATGACACTTGAGGTATTTCTTCGCAGCAACAGAAGGACAGATAATCCCGCCTGTGATGGATCATAACATTAACCAGTTTAATTCTGACTTCATCTACTTTTTGGAGTATGAGAATGAAGAAAATCACATTGGCAAGAAAGACAGAAGGTTCACAGGATTTCCCGAAAACTTTGATTGTTTTTTAAATCAAAACAATAACGCTGTGACGCACCTACAAAACTATATTTTCTTCGTCGCGTATTCTCGCATGCTCACTTTTTAAAAGTGAGAAGGTTGACTATTTTTTTCAGATTTTCCGCGGTCGACTTTTAAAGATGCACCTCCATACACTGTGTGTATGTTTGAGTCGCCACCAAAGCTGTGGAAATAGTAACATAACATTAGTGGCCACAGGTGGTGTTTTTCCTCTCATGTTTGTCATGATTCCAGTAGTCTCCACTAGAGTAACGTTGCATTTGCTGCGTGCCTACTCCTGAGGTGGAGGTGAGCAGGGGAAGTTGAGGCTCAATATGCGCAAATATGAAAACATCGATAACTAGCGTTTGAAATTTTCATGAAGGAACTTTGTTTTTAGATCAAAGTTCAGGTCACCAATTAAAAAAAACCATGTACAAGTCTAAATAACAGAGACAGGCCGACAGCCAGAGGGCCAGAGGGGCTAACAGGTTCTTGCTCCATGCTCTAGCCAACTCCCTGATGTATTTCAGGGAGTGGAAAGATGATACTATTTCTTTTGACTAATGATAACACAACCGTACCTTGCACCAACCCCGCACTGGATGCAAAGCGTGAGATAAAACTACAAAGAACTCTTCCTCCCTTAAGGGTTCTTTTGTGAATACGACCTGCAGGAGTGATTGTGTGATTGTATTTACAAGATTAACAATTACAAGGGAAAAATATTGAAACGATATTAAGAACAAGAGTTATTACAAAAAATACGTTTGAATTACAGTGATAATTTCATCATGGAGATGTGATGGAATGGCAAAGAAGAGCAAGGGGACGAAGATCCCTGTGGGACTTAAATGCAAAAACATAAAAACTTAACTGTAAATTAGAAAGGGAGAGTCCGTCAACAAGTGTGAAAGGACGCCAGCTAACCAGCGAAATGGGTGTGAAGGGGTGAGGGAGTTGGTGAAGGGGTGAAGGGACTAACATAAACACTGGTAGTTAGAAGGCAGTGATATTTACGCAAAACACGCGCGAATGAGAGAGAGAGAGAGAGAGAGAGAGAGAGAGAGAGAGAGAGAGAGAGAGAGAGAGAGAACAACAAAAAAGTGTTGGTGAAGGGAAACTCTCCTTGCTTGTACTAGATGGCAAAAAAGGCCGTAGCCATAATTTTTCATGCACGATAAGTGGTCCACCAAACAGCCTTCCGTAAAACACTCATTATAACCTTGACTCATTTTTCTTAATTCGCTATGAAGTATTTGAACCTTCCTCCATAAATCGAGAGACAACAGGAAACTCAAAAATAGGTGGGGAAAATGTTATCAAATGCCACTACAAAGACATGGTAATAGGATTTAGGTATACGCTAATAGGTAGTACAGTTTAAACAACAAATATTTGATCTTTCAACTGGCCTAATGTTTCCTACTGTAGAAAGTCCACCAGTCCAAGTCACATAATGGAAGCAGAACTGAAAAAGACAAATTTCAAACTGCCAGTAAAGAGGATGAAGCCGTGTAGTGTAGATATTTTATGCGTGTCATCAATATGGACAGACAGAAGAACAAGTAAGTCTCTATAGTGGAACAGTGGAAATACAGGAAGACATGCAGGTAGTGTGTGAAAAAAAACTTTGATGAAAAAGCCCAGTTAATGATAAAAGTTAGCATGAGAAGCAACGATGCGGCGGATGGTATCTGAGTGCAGCCAGTCGGTCAGGAAGAGGAGATACGATTACGCAGTCGAATAACTATTAACTCTGCTATTCCAAGTATCTATATTGAAGGTGGTAATTTATATCGTCAATAACCTAGCTATTAGTAGGTGTGAATCGCCCAAATAGCATCCAAGTATTTTATCGTAGCCTCGACAAAAAGGCATGCAGAAAGAGTCGCAGTGAAATAAATAGTAGTTTTATTTTCCTGGGTGTGCAAAATGGATGCCAAGTTAGCCCGGCTGACGCTTAGCTAATTACTCCGAGGTCTCATTGCCAAGTAAATTAGAGCTTGCCATGTATCTAAACCTGCTAGTGCATGACGTGTCTACTCAACGGGGAAATTAAGTGTCTAATATACGTTTGTGTTTTTTTTGTGCGTTTGTGATGTATATAGTAAATGTTTCTTTTTTTCCCTTTAGCCACCAACAGTAGGGCATCCAGAGTAATGAGTGAGCTCGTTATGTGCTGCTTTTTTGTAGTGTTCTGTATATTTTTGCATTGTTATTTTTGGAATGAAATTAATGGGTTGTGTTTGTACTGCGTTATGTGTATTTTGTTGTTGTTGTTGGAGTTTGTGATGCTCTCTACGTATTGCTATGTGGTGGTACCGTCTTGTGCTGTGTTTTATTATCATGTGCTGCGAAGTGTTGTGTGTGCTGTGTTGTGTATTTTTCGTGGTGATGCATTGTGTTAAGAGCGGCATGGCTGGATGAAAATTGTATTGTGATAGGCTTGTTTTTCTTGTGTTGGTTTCTGTTCGAATGTGTGTGTGTGCGAATGTGTGTGTGTGTGTGTGTGTGCGAATGTGTGTGTGTGTGTGTGTGTTTGTGTTTGTCATTCACCCATGGTCTTGTCCACGTGAATCGGACTCGCGATCGCCAGTTTCACCCTCCCGGTGCGAGCTTGGATCTCATTATAACCGATCTTTGGGTAATGCTGGGACCTCACACACCACACACACTCTTCCCCTTGCTCTAAGGGGACAGTAACCACCGGAATTTCTCATTGGAAAAATCCCCGGGAATGAACGGGGTCGGGGATCGAACGCCGGACCACAAAATGGTGCCGGACGCCCTAACCGACTGAGCCGTTCAGGCGGTATCAGGTGTATGTGTATGTGTATGTGTGTGTGTGTGTGTGTGTGTGTGTTGCGCGCGCATGCTGTTTAATACGTTTACTTTGCATCCTGGCATTGTATGTTGTATAACTAAATCACGTTCGTTTGTATAAATGTGTTATGTTGTGTCAGTATATTTGTCAGAACAAATGTAAGGGAGAGTAACTATTTCATATTCAATCAGGCTATTGTATTAAATCTCTCTCTCTCTCTCTCTCTCTCTCTCTCTCTCTCTCTCTCTCTCTCTCTCTCTCTCTCTCTCTCTCTCTCTCTCTCTCTCTCTCTCTCTCTCTCTCTCTCTCTCTCTCTCTCCATATCTTATTTAGCATATCATCTGATTATTTCACGAAACAAGTGCTCTCGGTCAATGAATAATAATTTCCTTTAATATTTACTTTAGAGGTTATTCCATAAAGTATGTTGAGGAAACTCCAACGTGCGTAGAGACATGCCAATACACATGTCAATTACGAGAGCTTTCTGATTGTTAATTATCATATACCTTTTATTTTTCAAGAATTTTTCGTTGCAGCAAATATACATGTAACTGGACGTTGACCTTCTATCATTATCAAGACCCCACAAAAAAAAGACTACTTTGGATCGTATATATGCGTAATTATTCAGTCTCTGAATTATAAGTTTCTTCATCTTGTCAAATGTCAGAATAATTCAGAGGCCAGGATCCGTTTGGCCTACATTGATAAAGTGATTTATTTTATTTTACAAAACAACAATGAACATTTAGGTATTTAATTGGACAACCAAATATGTGGGAAGTGAAGTGTAAATACGAGAGAAAGGCAGTCTCTTCCAAGCTTTCTTTACCTTAATAGGCGTAAACTGCAGGTTTATTTGCTGGTGTGTGTGTGTGTGTGTGTGCGTGTGCGTGTGCGTGTGCGTGTGCGTGTGCGTGCGTGCGTGCGTGCGTGCGTGCGTGCGTGCGTGCGTGCGTGCGTGCGTGCGTGTGTCACCTTTATTGACTCACTTTTGCCCTAAATAAGTGGTGCCAGTTCAGTTTTCAGGAACACAGGAAACATGTTGTTATGTTAGTTTACGAGTGTTTTATAAATCATGGGGAAGAGACTCAAGAAGCTTCTTCCAACGTACGATAAAAATCTTGGGATGGAAGCTTAACGTCCTTTACATTTTTCTTTTCACTTTTAGCCTCTTCGATTTATTTAACTTTTCTTACCTGAAAAGCCAACGTTCTGTGTGCTTCCCACAGTTTACACTTTTTTTGTGTTTTGTTTTTGTTTTCAGGATTGCACACTGTCTACGTGTGGTCGTGACTGGAGCACTTCAGGCACCAGCTTGTGTTTTCTAGGTTTTGGCCTTGCGGTCTATTACATTGCAACTCTTACAGTTATATGTCTTTGTGTACTACTTTCTGTGTCTGGTGAGGCGCGATAGACGTGGGAAATTTTCACTCCCTGTGTGTGGAGGCTTTATCTGCCAAGGATACAGAATCACAATGTATTTTCATCATGTTTTTACAATTTCCGGTATTTGGAAACTTGATGGAATTTTGCGTACCCTTAACTGTTCGTGGAAGAGATCAATATCGTCAGCGATGTCGAGTAGAGTGTTGTTGAAGGCCTGTTGTTCAACCTTGCCGCAAAATAAAGTGTCCTCGTAGCCTTCATTTATGTATTGTGGAGGATCGAAGTGAATCCACTTTGCTCTAGCTCTGTTGCCAGGATCCTGTCAAGTTCTCTATCTGTAGCTATGGAAGACTTATCAGACTGTCTTTGCGTTCGTGATGAGCAGTGGCGTAGACATTGGCAGGTACGATTAGCTCCAAGAAGTTAGTTTTTCTTATCTCTGTGTTTGATCTTAGCTTTCATCATTAGTTTTATCTCGCCATGTTTACATTTCGTTGATGGTATAGAGAGAGTGCGTGTAACCCCCTACTATAATCTGTGGCAGTTTGCGGCACCCCATCTGCTAAAAAGTGTTGCAGGTATCCGATATCGTACCCTAACTCCACGTATAGCTTAGTGGCTACTTCCTGTGCCGCTTTGAAGCAGTTCTTCTAATCTAAGGGTTCTATTATGGCACCTTTCAACCCTTCATCGTGAACTTAAGAGAGCTCCCATATCTATCCTACACAGGACGGGTAAAAAAAAAAAATACTATTGTCTACTTGATCACTGCACATTGTTCATGCTCCCTTCATTGGCGGTCACACGTCACAAGTATCACACTTGTAATATTCTTGTCTTTCTTCTGCCTTTTCTGGCAAAGTAAAGATAAATTTCTCACTTGTATTTGGTCTGTTTCCGATTATTATTATTACTTTTTTTTTTTTTTTGTACAATTTATGAATCTGCCACTTGAATGTGTCCAGCATTACCTTTCATCCCTAGTACCGCAGCAGGCAGCCAAGGTGAACAGAGCAGTGTTGCTTTAGTGGTTTTCTGAGTTGTACATAATGACTTGACGAGGATAAATATTATATACTGTTTTTAGGTGGATTCTCACTGAAGGGGAAGAACGACTTTAGAGTTTACAGCTGATATTGTGGAGTAGTGTTTGCAAAGAGCAATGGTTGTGAAGGCACATTTGTAAAGGGCAGCGTTTGTAAGGAGGAGGATTACAAAGGGTATTTTTGTTTATTCTATCTATTTTGTCTATTATTAAAGTTTTTTATATTCTTTTATTTTATTTTTTATTTTGTGTGTGCAATAATGAGTGCTAGTGTAGGGCCGTGTCAGTCAAGGCCAGGCATTATGTTCCACAAAGAAAAATAGACATTAACTATTCCAGGTAAATAAAATTAGGACAGCCGTGATGATGGAGACGAGTGCAGCATTAGGACTGTTCGGTGTAATCATAATTTTGTCCATTTACGTTTTTATTCAAAGTTTTCTTAATTTCGTTATTGTTTCAGAGTGACTAATAGAGGAAGGGAGCGTTTATCCTCGCCCGCGTGTTGTGACTTCCAAGGAAGCTGTAATTTTCCTCTGCCTTAGTTCGCCCCTCGTTGCATGGGCCTTAGGTACTCAGCATGGAGGACGCCGCACACTTGCCATTATTTCACCACCATAAATTTAAAGCGTCTACAAGATCCACTATTGCAGTGCTATAATTTACTCTTAATTTGTAATGCCAAGGAAAAAAAATTATGCATATCTTTACAGTGACGTTTGCGGTCCTTAGAATGTTGCAGCCACGTGTTCGACGCTGTTATACTCGTTTTATTGTCTTAAAAAGCGGCTTATCTTTGTACCTTACCAGTTGACCAGTGACCAGTTGACCAGTTTACCAGTTGGCAGTTAACGCTGCCTTCACAATCTGATATAATATTTTTGCTTGCCATTCACTCCATTGAATCACTCCATTGAAAACTTCTCCCTCGCGCCCTTGTGTGTGTGTCAATGTCCTCACCTATCCATCCCTGTCCCTTGTGTGTGTCGTCTCTGTCCTCCACCTATCCATCCGTGTCCCTTGTGTGTGTCTCTGTCCTCCACCTATCCATCCTGTCCCTTGTGTGTGTCTCTGTCCTCCACCTATCCATCCTGTCCCTTGTGTGTGTGTCTCTGTCCTCCACCTATCCATCTCTGTCCCTTGTGCGTGTGTCTCTGTCCTCCACCTATCCATCCCTGTCCCTTGTGTGTGCGTCTCTGTCCTCCACCTATCCATCCCTGTCCCTTGTGTGTGTGTCTCTGTCCTCCACCTATCCATCTCTGTCCCTTGTGTGTGTGTCTCTGTCCTCCACCTATCCATCCCTGTCCCTTGTGTGTGTGTCTCTGTCCTCCACCTATCCATTCCTGTCCCTTGTGTGTGTGTCTGTCCTCCACCTATCCATCCCTGTCCCTTGTGTGTGTGTCTCTGTCCTCCACCTATCCATCCCTGTCCCTTGTGTGTCCGTCTCTGTCCTCCACCTATCCATCCCTGTCCCTTGTGTGTGTGTCTCTGTCCTCCACCTATCCATCTCTGTCCCTTGTGTGTGTGTCTCTGTCCTCCACCTATCCATCTCTGTCCCTTGTGTGTGTGTGTCTGTCCTCCACCTATCCATCCCTGTCCCTTGTGTGTGCGTCTCTGTCCTCCACCTATCCATCCCTGTCCCTTGTGTGTGTGTCTCTGTCCTCCACCTATCCATCTCTGTCCCTTGTGTGTGTGTCTCTGTCCTCCACCTATCCATCCTGTCCCTTGTGTGTGGTCTCTGTCCTCCACCTATCCATCCTGTCCCTTGTGTGTGTGTCTCTGTCATCCACCTATCCATTCCTGTCCCTTGTGTGTGTCTCTGTCCTCCACCTATCCATCCCTGTCCCTTGTGTGTGTGTCTCTGTCCTCCACCTATCCATCCTGTCCCTTTGTGTGTCGTCTCTGTCCTCCACCTATCCACCCTGTCCCTTGTGTGTGTGTCTCTGTCCTCCACCTATCCATCCCTGTCCCTTGTGTGTGTGTCTCTGTCCTCCACCTATCCATCCTGTCCCTTGTGTGTGTGTCTCTGTCCTCCACCTATCCATCCCCTGTCCCTTGTGTGTGTGTCTCTGTCCTCCACCTATCCATCCCTGTCCCTTGTGTGTGTGTGTCTGTCCTCCACCTATCCATCCCTGTCCCTTGTGTGTCGTTCTGTCCTCCACCTATCCATCTCTGTCCCTTGTGTGTGTGTCTTGTCCTCCACCTATCCATCCCTGTCCCTTGTGTGTGTGTCTCTATCCTCCACCTATCCTCTCTGTCCCTTGTGTGTGTGTCTCTGTCCTCCACCTATCCACCCCTGTCCCTTGTGTGTGTGTCTCTGTCCTCCACCTATCCACCTGTCCCTTGTGTGTGTGTCTCTGTCCTCCACCTATCCACCCTATATCCCTTGTGTGTGTGTCTGTCCTTCCCCCTATCCATTCCCGTCCCTTGTGTGTGCGTCTCTGTCCTCCACCTATCCATCCCTGTCCCTTGTGTGTGGTGTGTTGTCATCCACCTATCCATCCCTGTCCCTTGTCTGTGTGTCTCTGTCCTCCACCTATCCACCCTGTCCCTTGTGTGTGTGTCTCTGTCCTCCACCTATCCATCTCTGTCCCTTGTGTGTGTGTGTCTCTGTCCTCCACCTATCCACCCCTGTCCCTTGTGTGTGTGCGTCTCTGTCCTCCACCTATCCACCCTGTCCCTTGTGTGTGTGTCTCTGTCCTCCACCTATCCATCCCTGTCCCTTGTGTGTGTGTCTCTGTCCTCCACCTATCCATCCCCTGTCCCTTGTGTGTGTGGTCTGTCCTCCACCTATCCATCCCTGTCCCTTGTGTGTGTGTGTCTGTCCTCCACCTATCCATCCCTGTCCCTTGTGTGTGTGTGTCTGTCCTCCACCTATCCATCCCTGTCCCTTGTGTGTGCGTCTGTGTCCTCCACCTATCCATCCCTGTCCCTTGTGTGTGCGTCTTGTCCTCCACCTATCCACCCCTGTCCTTGTGTGTGTGTGTCTTCCTCCACCTGTCCCTTGTGTGTGCGTCTCTGTCCTCCACCTATCCACCCTGTCTCTTGTGTGTGTGTCTCTGTCCTCCACCTATCCACCCCTGTTCCCTTGTGTGTGTGTCTGTCCTTCACCTATCCATTCCTGTCCCTTGTGTGTGTGTCTCTGTCCTCCACCTATCCATCCCTGTCCCTTGTGTGTGTGTCTCTGTCCTCCACCTATCCACCCCTGTCCCTTGTGTGTGTGTCTGTCCTCACCTATCCATCCTGTCCCTTGTGTGTGTGTCTCTGTCCTCCACCTATCCATCCCTGTCCCTTGTGTGTGCGTCTGTGTCCTCCACCTATCCATCCTGTCCCTTGTGTGTGTGTCTCTGTCCTCCACCTATCCATCCTGTCCCTTGTGTGTGTGTCTCTGTCCTCCACCTATCCACCCCTGTCCCTTGTGTGTGTGTGTCTCTGTCCTCCACCTATCCACCCTGTCCCTTGTGTGTGTGTCTCTGTCCTCCACCTATCCATCCCTGTCCCTTGTGTGTGTGTCTCTGTCCTCCACCTATCCATCCCTGTCCCTTGTGTGTGTCTCTGTCCTCAACCTATCCACCCTGTCCCTTGTGTGTGTGTCTCTGTCCTCCACCTATCCACCCCTGTCCCTGTGTGTGTGTCTCTGTCCTACACCTATCCATTCTGTCCCTTGTGTGTGTGTCTCTGTCCTCCACCTATCCATCTATTCCCTTGTGTGTGTGTCTCTGTCCTCCACCTATCCATCCCTGTCCCTTGTGTGTGTGTCTCTGTCCTGCACCTATCCACCCTGTCCTTGTGTGTGTGTGTCTGTCTCTCACCTATCCATCCCTGTCCCTTGTTGTGTGTCTCTGTCCTCCACCTATCCATCCCTGTCCCTTGTGTGTGTGTCTCTGTCCTCCACCTATCCATCCCTGTCCCTTGTGTGTGTGTTTCTGTCCTCCACCTATCCATCTCTGTCCCTTGTGTGTGTGTCTCTGTCCTCCACCTATCCATCCCTGTCCCTTGTGTGTGTGTCTCTGTCCTCCACCTATCCATCCCTGTCCCTTGTGTGTGCGTCTGTGTCCTCCACCTATCCATCCCTGTCCCTTGTGTGTGTGTCTCTGTCCTCCACCTATCCATCCCTGTCCCTTGTGTGTGTGTCTCTGTCCTCCACCTATCCATCCCTGTCCCTTGTGTGTGTGTGTCTGTCCTCCACCTATCCATCCCTGTCCCTTGTGTGTGTGTCTCTGTCCTCCACCTATCCATCCCTGTCCCTTGTGTGTGGTCTCGTGTCCTCCACCTATCCATCCCTGTCCCTTGTGTGTGTGTCTCTGTCCTCCACCTATCATCCCTCTGTGTGTGTGTCTCTGTCCTCCACCTATCCATCCCCTGTCCTTGTGTGTGTGTGTCTGTCCTCCACCTATCCATCTTGTCCTCTATCTGTTGTGTGTCTCTGTCCTCCACCTATCCATTCCTGTCCCTTGTGTGTGTGTCTCTGTCCTCCACCTATCCATCTCTGTCCCTTGTGTGTGTGTCTCTGTCCTCCACCTATCCATCTCTGTCCCTTGTGCGTGTGTCTCTGTCCTCCACCTATCCATCCCTGTCCCTTGTGTGTGTCTCTGTCCTCCACCTATCCATCCCTGTCCCTTGTGTGTGTGTGTCTCTGTCCTCCACCTATCCATCCTCTGTCCCTTGTGTGTGTGTCTCTGTCCTCCACCTATCCATCCTGTCCCTTGTGTGTGTGTCTCTGTCCTCCACCTATCCATCTCTGTCCCTTGTGTGTGTGTCTCTGTCCTCCACCTATCCATCTCCTGTCCCTTGTGTGTGTGGTCTCTGTCCTCCACCTATCCACCCCTGTCCCTTGTGTGTGCGTGTTCTGTCCTCACCTATCCATCTCTGTCCCTTGTGTGTGCGTCTCTGTCCTCCACCTATCCATCCCTGTCCCTTGTGTGTGTGTGTCTGTCCTCCACCTATCCATCTTGTCCCTTGTGTGTGTGTCTCTGTCCTCACCTATCCATCCCTGTCCTTGTGTTGCGTTCTGTCCTCCCACTATCCATCCCTGTCCCTTGTGTGTGTGTGTCTGTCCTCCACCTATCCATCTCTGTCCCTTGTGTGTGTGTCTCTGTCCTCACCTATCCATCCCTGTCCCTTGTGTGTGTGTCTTCTGTCCTCCACCTATCCATTCCTGTCCCTTGTATGTGTGTCTGTCCTCCACCTATCCATCCCTGTCCCTTGTGTGTGTGTCTCTGTCCTCCACCTATCCATCCCTGTCCCTTGTGTGTGTGTCTCTGTCCTCCACCATCCATCCCTGTCCCTTGTGTGTGTGTCTCTGTCCTCCACCTATCCATCCCTGTCCCTTGTGTGTGTGTGTCTCTGTCCTCCACCAATCCATCCCTGTCCCTTGTGTGTGTGTCTCTGTCCTCCACCTATCCATCCCTGTCCCTTGTGTGTGTGTCTCTGTCCTCCACCTATCCATCCCTGTCCCTTGTGTGTGTGTCTCTGTCCTCCACCTATCCATCCCTGTCCCTTGTGTGTGTGTCTCTGTCCTCCACCTATCCATCCCTGTCCCTTGTGTGTGTGTCTCTGTCCTCCACCTATCCATCCTGTCCCTTGTGTGTGTGTCTCTGTCCTCCACCTATCCATCCCTGTCCCTTGTGTGTGTGTCTCTGTCCTCCACCAATCCATCCCTGTCCCTTGTGTGTGTGTCTCTGTCCTCCACCTATCCATCCCTGTCCCTTGTGTGTGTGTCTCTGTCCTCCACCAATCCATCCCTGTCACGATGCCTTTTACGTAAAATTAGGGAATACGTTAATATATCTTTTATTAGCTTTGTAAAATGTCATGTATCTTTTATCTGATTATTTTTTTTTTTCACCATTACCCTCTTTAAGGTCTTTGTTTGTTTTTGTCATTGCTTTATACTCCATCCTTACCGTCCTTTTCTCTTCGTCATTTTCCGTGATTTGTCTTACATTTCAATACAACTGTTACGGGCACGTGCTCTTTCATCTCTATCATCAGTCACACCACCACCATCACATCCCTTCCATTAGGGAGGGGAGACCGAGCCAGAGCGAGGGTCAAAAGTCTCTGATAAACAGTGTCCCTTTATCTGACAAATAAATAAAGGCATTAGTTTCCTCATCACGGTAAAAGCTCTGCGAGACTCACCTCTTTCTCTCGCTTCCCTTCACCACCAAAGTCATTTATATATCATTATGAGGATCACTTTTTTGCAAACAATTTCACTTTACTAGAAAATTAAAGACTTGATACTATTGATATTTGCTATTCAGCGAGAGATGTTTTGCAACTGTGGTACTTCATGAATACCCACGTCATAACAGTGAGGGGATCATGTGCGGAATTAAATACTGTGCTTAATTCTGCATCAGTATTCTAGTGATGATATTCCCATACAGTAAACAGGAAAGTAGTCACACAGGTAGCCCCGTTTGACCCAGTAAGTTTGTTGCTGTATGTTATTCCTTTGTGTATAAGCAGCAAATAGACTTTTTATTCCACCTTTCATAGTGGAAATCCTTGCCGCATCTCTACCACTGACATAGCAACGACATGAATAGCCTAGGCACCTGTACCGTCCTTACCGTGTTGCTTCTTATTAGCCGCCCTGTCCTTCCCTATCACCCTGTCCTTCCCTATCACCCTGTCCTTCCCTATCACCCTGTCCTTCCCTATCACCCTGTCCTTCCCTATCACCCTGTCCTTCCCTATCACCCTGTCCTTCCCTATCACCCTGTCCTTCCCTATCACCCTGTCCTTCCCTATCACCCTGTCCTTCCCTATCACCCTGTCCTTCCCTATCACCCTGTCCTTCCCTATCACCCTGTCTTTCCCAGTCACTTTGTCTCTCCACCTTTCTATCCCCGTCCACAAACAAACCTAATCCAACTTGCTTAATTACGTTGCTTCTACCTTACTTCTTAGCGAGCTTTCTCCTCTTTTGTCTCTACTTTGTCCACATATTTCCAGAGTGAACTCATTTGGATTTCACATTAAGGATAAATTATTGACTTTGCACTCATTTCCATGACTATTGAGTGACGATTGGAAGGGGCGGCAAGGAGCGAAGAGCAGTTGGAGAGAGGGAGGAGAGTAGTAAATTTAGTTAGTTAAGTTTATTTACATCTCTTACAGAAAAAAACAACAACTTATTGTAACCTTACATAATACCTTAAGTTAAACTTATATTACATACTTATACTAATCTTACATTTATAAGAGATGAGCGGGCACCAGCCCGCCGCTGGAGTCACGAGCGACTTCCTGTGAGCGAGGCTCGTCACCTCGCTCCATGTTCCGCTGTGTAGTGCGTGGTGCGCTCAGCGGGGGGGAGGGGCGCTGCGCACCACTACCAACAACCGAGGCAGGTCCTCTGGTGCCCGCCGGAGCACCAGGGCTGCCCTATCCTCGTCGTCCTCTGGGCCGCCGATCTGCTGCCTCAAGCTGAGTAGTAGAAGGCAGGGAGAAAGGAGTGAGGCTGAAGGGCAAAGAGGAGAGGAGAGGAAGGTTGCGCAAAGGGATTAGTAATGGAAGAGAGAGAGAGAGTGAATACTTGGTGCCTGGAAGGGATGAATGATGCAGGTTGAATGGCAAGTGAGGGGAAAGAGGCATAATCTGTAAAGCAAATCAGTCTAATCAATACACGAAGGTCTTACACTTGATACTCATTAAAATTAATTGCTTTGTGATTTTCTAATTTTTTTTTCTTCAACCCAATGATTCCCTTTTGTAGTGTTATCGTGCCTGAGTATACCTATGTATGTATACGAGTAGATCAGAGTACCTCGGTTGTAGTCTCAGTAGGGGAAATCAATACTTACACCCATACAAGTTGGTCAGAAAATGGGTATCTGGGGAAATGTAGGAGAGTACAACTGTAATGGACCTTGAGTCGCACGAAGCACTGAAACCCACTCATCACGCGCTCAAGGGGCTTGGGGAGAGTCGGGTAAATGGCTGCTTCAGTGTAGTCTACTCGAGCTCCAATATCTATCTTTACCATTTATCTTTTTATTTTACTTTTTTATTTTTTATTTTTTTACCACTCGATACATAGTCCTCGATACTGTAGCCCCAATATCTACCTTCAATTTTTTTATTTTTTTATTTATTTAATTTAAATCTCAATCCATGTACCTCTCCAGGCGAGGGTAATACATGTGTGCCTGACTAAAGTGTACGGTACTGGATGTGTCCCTGTTTATACATGATTAGCTTATTATTAGTCTGGATCAGGTGTGTGTAATCTTGGTAGAAGCGTCGGCGGAGAACTTAATCAGCATCTCTGCATCCAACATATCTGAAATGGATAAAAACATTTAATCATCATAACTGTTTATTGTTGCAGCAGCAGCATCATTTTAGTTGTCATAAATACTAATATAATTAATTATGATAATGATAGTGATAAACATATTTAATTATTATTATTGTTTTATTATTATTACTGTTATAATTTTTATTGTTATCATTATTATAATCATTTTTATTATTATTTGTATTAGTAGTAGTAGTAATAGTAGTAATATAAAAAAATAGTAGTAGTACAAGTAATAGTAGCAGTAGTAGTAGAAGTAAATGGAGGTATTATATTGTTGATATAATTATCGTTTGTACATCTCAGTTGGTATCTCTTTCTTAAAGGTTCTGCGTTGATATTAGCAATATAAACCATTTGCTGCTCGTTACCGCCGCAGCAACACAGAAACCAAAGGCTTTGCTAGCTCGATGCGTACGTGTCATAAAGACCAGACAACAATGTGATACACGCGTCACACGTCAAGGCCTGTGGGAAGAGTAAGAGTAAGAGTAAGAGTCATGAGGCAATGTCAGAAATTCACTACTATTGTTTTACATGCTCTTGTTCTGTCAGTGTTAAATTAATTACGACATTTGCTATTACATCGGGAGCCCAACTTTTCCTTTACCTAATGATATACCATGAATACATTTCAAAGGAATGTTGTATCTGTGTGACGCTAAAAATGGCAGTGTTTATGCATATTGACCTTGGAACCTTCAACATTCCGCTGCTTCAGCTGCTGCAGAGGTGCTGTAGGCGAGAGGAGGGAATTGCATCTGGTCTGGTGGAACAAATTGGTGCAATCATGAAAGGCTCACAACACCTCACCTCCCTACCGGGTAATGCAGGGCGTTCATAGGATAACCTTGCTTCAAGTAACACTGATTAGCTATATAACCGAATGATTGAAATACGTATATTTGCTGTATTATTCATATAATCAACTGGAACGAAAAATAATATATCAACCAGACAGTAGTAATACATCTGAAAGGATTAGAATGACAACAAAGAGCAGCGAGAGGCAATGTAGCAATGAGTGTATCACTGATTGATTAACACAGCAATCAGCAGACGAGCGGATGGGAGGCCCTTCAGTGGTTTACCTATCCCTTGACGTGTGACTCGATTACCAGACTGAGTTAGAACAGCTATATCATGGTGGTGGCAACACACGCGCACACACACACACACACACCTACGTGCGTGGTCAAGTGGATAAGAGCCCCAGACAAGGCAGGCCATATTGCGGTCGGGCGTTCGATCCCCAACTCTGCTCGCTCCCGGGGATTTTTCACTGACAAATCCTCCCTTGTTACTAACGTCTCCCTTGAGTAAGGGATGGGGTTTGTGTGGTGTGCGAGGTCCCAGCATTACCCAAAGATCGGGCACTACGAATTCCAAGCTCTTTCCGGGAAGGTAAAACTGGCGATCGCGAGTCCAGCTCGCGTGGATAAGACCGTAAATGAATAAGGAGGTGGGGGGAGGGAGGCCGATGTTAAAATTGGCAGTTGTTAAACCCTTGATGGAATTGGCGGCGCGTGAAACATGAACCAACACAAAAATGGAGCTTCGGAACACTGCTGTGACGACCAGCACTTTACGAACAATGTGCGAGCGTACGTAGCTGTACGTAACAAATTAATTGATAAATTGACACGCACGCACGCACGCACGCACGCACGCACGCACGCACGCACGCACATCAAATACTGAAGCTGAACTCCAAACAGTTTGTTACGTATTTGGAGAGAGAGAGAGAGAGAGAGAGAGAGAGAGAGAGAGAGAGAGAGAGAGAGAGAGAGAGAGAGAGAGGTAAAACTAATAGTGTTAATTAATTTAACAAGAGAAAAAATATAATAAGTTGTTGTTGGAGTTACGTATTACCGATGTATTTGCAAAAAAATATTGCAGTGCGTGTGCATGCATATACGTAAGGCGCGATTTGTAACTCCCACTGTTCTCCCCGGGCAGAAGATAAAGATGAGAAAAGAGGGAGATGATATCGTGGGAGGAGGGAGGGAGGAAAGTGTTTAGGAACGTAAATTAAGGGGAGGAAGAAATGAGAGGTGAAGGTGCTGACGGAAGAGTGGTGAGCGGCGGAAATTATGACGAAAAATGAGGTGGAGGCTGGATGGAAAATGGAAAACTGGGAGATGAGGAGAAAGGGAGAGAAGTATAAGTGGATTCTGTTTAAAGAGAAGGTTATAAAGAAAGACAATGGCACGGGCAGGACAATGTAATGGGCATGAGGCTGAGTAACATAACCATACACATGATACGACCATTTGGTATTTGATTAGGTAGTTTGTTTTTCAAGAGGCACTTCTTTTTTAATCTTCTGAAGTTGTTTTTATTTTTTTCATTAGTTTCCTCACGTAATTAACTATGGAGAAGGAGCACTAGAGGTTGTGTTCTCATAAGTTACTCAGGTTGGTACTTACTCACTCCTCATCCCCGTCAGCTTCACGTCCTCTTCCTAAACATCACGTCACTCAGGAAATCTAATTCTAATTCACCGAGTGTCCGTCTGTCTGTCCCAATTTCAACCCAAAGATGGTTTTGAGCTATATTTGGTCTGGTTTATCCAATTTTTTCATTAGTTAAGAATTTAATTTTTGCTGAAGTTCCATTGTTGCACGGACACTGTCGCTCAGCTCCTGGCTCACTCAGTCTGGTGTAGCCTTGACATACCTACCTGACGCAGGAGGCTCTCTCTCTCTCTCTCTCTCTCTCTCTCTCTCTCTCTCTCTCTCTCTCTCTCTCTCTCTCTCTCTCTCTCTCTCTCTCTCGTCATAAATACGATGTTACGTGTACAAAACCACTCCGATTGTTTTTCAGAGAATCATACTTATTACGAGCAACTTCTGCTAGTTTGTTTAATTATGGAATTTACGTATGCCAGCGCTCATATGATTGCTAATACTTCCATGGTGTGTGTGTGTGTGTGTGTGTGTGTGTGTATGTGTGTGTGTGTGTTCATGAGATAAGGCACACACAAGGTCACAGCTTGACCTTGAAACACACCAAGCCACTCCCATTCCCATTACGGAACAGCTAAGTAATTGTGTTAATGTAGCCACAATGCTATTACTTTTCCTCCTCCTCCACCTCATCATCATCATCATCATCATCATCATCATCATTCCATAAAACTAACCTTATCCCAACTGATCAAGGAGAGTATTGTGTTGGTTGCCTTGAGGGAACTGATTAGAATTGTTGAGAGAGAGAGAGAGAGAGAGAGAGAGAGAGAGAGAGAGAGAGAGAGAGAGAGAGAGAGAGAGAGAGAGAGAGAGAGAGAGCATATGCCACTTTAGTGCGGGGGCAACAAAGCCAGAGGGTGAGCGGGGCGTGATCCTCGCCACTCTAGGGATACTCGGCAAGAGGGGTTGAGGCAGGCCTTGCACGGTCACAGGAGCCACGCCTCACCTGGGTCTCGGCTTCACACACACAAACACGTCGCTGGTTAAACGCGCACACTGGATGGAGAATAGTTTTGTTTTCTTCATGCATTGGTGATGTTTTGGTGCGGGCAGTGGGAAGGCACGCCACAAGCAAGCCACTGCTGCTGCTGCTGTGACGGTGATGGTGATTACGGGGATTGCATAGGACTGGGGTGCTCTCTCTCTCTCTCTCTCTCTCTCTCTCTCTCTCTCTCTCTCTCTCTCTCTCTCTCTCTCTCTCTCTCTCTCTCTCACACACAAACGGAGCACGATAACTGTTCTGTCATATATATATATATATATATATATATATATATATATATATATATATATATATTTTGTTTGTTGAAAATTTGGAAATTCTGCAAGTGACGGAACTTCCCATTTGTCATACCCCCATCCCCCAACCCCCGCCACTAAGCACTCTTTGTTCGTCAGCACCATGAATAAGCATTTCCACAACACCCGCGGCTCGGTGTACGAATGAGAGTAGAATCATTTGAATATACATATCACTCCTGTAATGTAATACTGAAGCTTTTTCCTTTAACTGAAAGCAATCCGTGTGCATTGGCTCAGTGTGCTACATCTTGTTAAAATAGTGATTAAAAAGTTATTATTATAGTCAAGTGGACCGTTCCTCTCTGACAGTTAACTACGTTTTTTCATTTCATATTAAATTCATAGTATTTAGAAATACGGCGGCATAATTCGGTAGGACGCTTAAATAGCTCGCACTGTGCCAGCTTCTGAACATTATCGCGCCGTAATGTATTGTGTCTGGAAAGATTAATATAAAGTTATGTGAGCTATGTGGAGAACAGGATGGCTATAACTCTATTATCTTTACCGTGTTATCAAGGAAGGGAACACAAGGGCGTGTCACCCATCGCGGCGGCACGGACAGCTCGCCTCCCTCAGCTGGGCGTGTAACTTTGTGTGGTAAACTGCGTTAGTTTTGTAATATCCTGGGTGAAAATTCTAAGAAGTACAAAATAAACAAGGGTAAAATAATCAGAGGAAAGTTTGTGTCTGTCCAGGGAGTGACGCCAGCCATCCCTGCCATCATGCGTACCCAGGGTGCCCACCAAGATTGTTCAAAATTAGTTTTTGTTCCGTATTGTTAGAAAGATTTTATGATAAAATATTACTTGATATAGCATGTGAGCGACAGTTCTTGCCATCTAGAATGTATTCAATGCCAGAATGACAATAGCAACACGGGCATCAAGTATCAGAACATTACTGTTCGTACGTGTGTGCGACATTGACACTAGTTTACAACACGACGTAGTTGTAAAATGAAACAAAAAGATCTCGTCAGTCATATTTTTTGAAGTCATGTTTGATATTAGTTTTTGTTGTTGAATGACGGAAAATGTTATTTAAAGATCAGGAAAAATTACATTTCCAACGTGCGCAGATACTCCACTATCGTATGGAGATTCTGAAGCTCACTTTTTGCTTAATCAAATGTTCATATATCTCCTCCCTGCAGCATCGTCCTGAACCAGCAGTATATTCCCTGCCATTCCGGTGCTCGTCCTCGTCGTCCTCGTCCTCACATTCCCACGACGCACCATCCCCCGCGTCACCTTCACCCTTGCTCCGATAACTGATTCCGCCGTCCCAACACATGCTTTTCGCTCTGCAGAGCGAAAAGTAGCCAATCCTTACCAGTGCAGCCCTTTAGGGACATACCCGCCCTCCACGCCTCTGTCCACCCCCCACCCCCCCTCGGCCAGTTAATCATGGTTTCGAAAGATGAAGTCTAGGTGCATGGATAGGCAAATGCAACGGCGAAAATTTTCAAACTCGACGCTTAAAATTGAGCATGCAGAGAGTGTTTTTATTTGATTTCCTTTTTTACCTTCTCGCAAAAAATAATATGTACAATGTTCGTCATTGTTTCAGCTGGTCGACCCAGGGTCCCGGTGCGGCCTGTGGTGGCGTGCATAATGCATCGCGACTGACGGGAAGCGAAAAATGTTACAAATTACCACTCAATGTTAAATTAGTGGGGTTATGTAAAGAGAAGACTGATGGCGCACCGCTAACACTTGTGTACAGTCCGTAAAGGTAGATATGTGTTTTGCATGCCATAGTACCTTTTAGGCTGTAAGATTTTTTTATCTCTGTGATTAACCGCGCTTACAATACTCTTTGTGCGGCGGGAATAAAAGAAAAAGTTTAGAGTTACGCTCGCTCCTCATCAAGGGTTTTGTTATTTACTTATACTACGCCTTCGTGGTGCCTTAAGAGACACATAAGCCGCAGTGGACCCTCAGTAAATATGCCGCTGTAATTCCAAACGTAATGTTAATGCCGCAGCGCCTGCATTATTGCGACCCCTTTCTCTTGTGTATAAAACATACGTTCATTGATTATTAAATTTTTCATTTTTCGGTCTCGTCTGCCTTTTCCCCTTGTTTTGCTTGTTCTCCCACATTCCTTTTTGGGTATATATTTCTACTACCCGTTTTTTTTAGTTTTATTTCATATTTTTTCCATTTTTGAAAGCAGCATTTCCCATCTTGCGTCACTACACTCCCTAGTTCACTCACTCGTTGCGTCCCTCAATACCCTCCCTCTTTTCTTATGTTGTATTTCCTCATATAAACCTCAAGCGCTAATCAGTGCACATCCAACACCCTTTGCCGTTCCCTTCCCATCCCTTCCCTTCAGCCTCCGCCGCGCCCCAGTAGCGTTTTGCTTAATTAACGCTTCTACACTGTTCAGACTGGATAAGATTCAACCTCTTGGAGTGTGTGCTACATCCTCTAAGGCAGCGGTTCTTAACCTGGGGGGCGCGCCCCCTTAGGGGGGCATGGGTAATTACCTACGTGGGCGCGAGCCAAGAGAGGAAGAGGAAGATCTGTTAAGTATTGAACTTGAAGCTTGGCCTTCGCTTTAACATAAAGCTCGCGCGCGAGGATGAAGAAAGTCGGTAGAGAAGAAACGGTGACTGAAAAACTCTGCGGTGTCACCTTGCCATATTTAACTAACTATGTAGACTATTATGCAATATTATTTTAGTTATTGATATTACTATTATTATTTTTATTATATTATCAGTATTATTTTTATCATCATTATCGTTTTAAATATTATTATTGTTGATATTATTATTAATATTATTGTAATTATTGTTATTATTATTATAATTTTATCAAAATTACCATTATTACAATTATCATCATAGGCATCATTGTTATTATCATTATCATATCATTATTATTATGTATTATATTTTATTTTCTATTATTTGTATTTTTTGTTAATGAATAATTATGTACACAATAAAAGTGTTAATCTCGTATTTTTCCAGTTATTTTCTGTTTCAAGATTTTTGTTAAATATGTTGGTTGCTTAGAGTGCCAGGAAGGGAGGCATGGAGGCCACCACTGACTACTGAAGGGAGTGTAGTGGTAAAAAGGTTAAGAAACACTGCTCTAAACTGATAGTGCTATTTTTTTCATGCTGTTCACCTTTCATCGTCATCATCATCATCTGTGTACCTGGGATTTCTCTCTCTCTCTCTCTCTCTCTCTCTCTCTCTCTCTCTCTCTCTCTCTCTCTCTCTCTCTCTCTCTCTCTCTCTCTCTCTCTCTCTCTCTCTCTCTCTCTCTCTCCACAAACACACACCGACACGCCCCCCCCCACACACACACACAATAACACACCGACCCCCCCCCCCCCCACACACATAATAACACCGACACACACACACACACGCACACACACACACACACAACACACACACACACACACACACACACACACACACACACACACACACACACAGTCACACACACATACACACACACACACACAAACAGACACGTGGATTTTTCTTCTTTTGTTACTCGTGCCACGCTATACATTCTTGCCCTCATTCTGTGCGAGGCGGAGGTGCATTCCAGGAGCTGCATTACTGTTGCTCATTCTCTGGAGGTTCTGAGTCTTTAGTCCACGAAGCAGCGAGTCGCAATTTCGAGCCACACAGCATAAAGGTTTTAGTATTTCCGCGGCGTCTCGTCTCCAAAGGTGGTATTTACGTGTTGCATTACTCTAGTGCTACCAACGTTGACCTTTAGTAGGACTGTGGACCGCTTGCTGTGCTGAAAAGGATATAATGACCCTACCCTTTCTACCTCTCCCTCTCCCTAACTCCATGTCTATTGTATCTCTCCCAGATGTCCTGCTTTTTAAACCCTTCACGCCCAGGTCTTTCCTTTGCTATAGGAAATCGTCTGTTATTAGCCATAAAACCACGAAAAAGTAACTAAATAAATCAAATGAGGTAATGGACAAGGATAATAAACAGGTCATATCTATATAATATTGCTTATGTTCATTAGAATCGTCGAATGGTTGTTATTTTATACTGGAAATTACGTTCTGGGCCTCATGGGATTAATGTCATCTGTGGGATTGAGAAAAGGTCAAAAAGGGACCGAGGCAGCCTGTGAAGTGGAGGGATACAGAGAGGGAGCTGAGGGCGGGAGGGACAATAGTGTGAGGGAAGAGATCAATCAGGGAAGGGCATGAAGGACGTCTGAGTTAGGGAATCAAGAGCACAGGAGAGTATTAGTGACGGAAGCTTGAGATAAAGTAGTACATGAAAATTAAGCTTTTCCTTCCACCTGGGTATTAAAATGAAATGAAAGATATAGTAGGCACTGCGGGATATAGAAAATAGATATGTACCAAAAAATACAAGATAGTTACTCAATAGACAGACTTTTAAGTAAGGAAGAAATGATTGATAGTAATATGAACAAGATATTAGTGGTTTTAGTGGCATTATACTTTCAATGGTTTGTTTATCTGACTACGTGAAGGCAAGAAAAATAAGGAATGGAAGGCAAGGAGTCTAAGAAAGCCATTAGGAAGGGGGGGGGGGGTGCTGGTGAGTTTCATTACATGTTGTCCTACGGGAAAGATGGAGATTCCGTCCCAGTAATGCCGCCCACGTGGGAATGACTACAAAGACATGTTTTGAGAGAAAAGAAATGCATTGTGTTTACTAGAGAGAGAGAGAGAGAAAGAGAGAGAGAGAGAGAGAGAGAGAGAGAGAGAGAGAGAGAGAGAGAGAGAGAGAGAGAGAGAGAGAGAGAGAGAGAGAGAGAGAGAGAGACTTTTTCCTGTTAACTATCACCTCAACTTTACTCTTCACCTTTTCAATTTGGTGTAGTACTCTTGCATCATCCATAAAAGTACTTTTAAAACATTTCAATATCCATTCACCTCTACAAATATCCACTTCCTTTATTTTATCTTTTGTCACAACCCAGTTTCGATATTCATGAAAGCGTACAAATGAAGGGAGAAAGTATGAGTGATTGACATTCTTGCTGAGTGTTATGGCCGGGACACGACTGATTTTTGCATTGATATGTACATTCTAAGTATTTTCTTTATCAAAATTTTTACTATATACGTTGATTTTATATTGTTTGCTCACATGCGGAAGTTAATATATTTAATAGAACTAACATAATTACTGGTCTTGATTGTTTAGTCGATTTACATGGCAAAATAGTAGTGATAGTGATAGTGGTAGCGATATTAGTAAAGGACATAGCTACGTATTTCACGTAATTACGTAATTTCTCTCTTAATTGTCCAAAATAACCATCCAAACGAGCTCAGGAATAATGAGAAAATAATATATATGTATGTATACCCCCCACACCACACACCCACCCACCCCACCCACACCCACCCACCCACCCACCCACCCACCCACCCACCCACACCCACCCACCCCCCCACCCACCCACCCACCCACCCACCCACCCACCACCACACACACACACACACACCACCCACCCCACCACCCACCCACCCACCACCCACCCACCCACCCACCCACCACCACACACACACACCCACACACACACACACACAACCACACACACACACACACACACACACACACACACACACACACACACACACACACACACACGAAGCCCTTTAAAGGTCAATGATAAGAAACCCGAACAGCTAAGGCTAGACAAACAGGTCACCAAATACTGCAATACAAAGTTTTCAGGACAGTCACAGAAACACATGTAAAGATAAGAACTAATGACACACAAGAATCTTCCTTAAGCTTCGTAGGAATTATAATATATTCAGAAACTTTGTAATTGTTTAAGAGACCAGAAAGAGAGAGAGAGAGAGAGAGAGAGAGGAGGAGAGGAGAGAAGAGAGAGAGAGAGAGAGAGAGAGAGAGAGAGGAGGAGAGAGAGAGTAAAGAACATGGGAAAACAGTCGAGTAAAATTTCCCCCATACAACTAAAGCCGAATAGAATAACCAAGTTTATATTGAGTAGTTTGTTATATTAGAGGAGTGTATACAGGGAAAAGAGAAAAAGAAGATGGGACTATGGCGTTGATGACATACGAAGAAAGGGGATAAAAACTCTCTCTCTCTCTCTCTCTTTCTCTCTCTCTCTCTCTCTCTCGCTCTCTCTCTCTCTTCTCTCTCTCTCTCTCTCTTCTTCTCCTCCTCCTCCTCCTCCTCCTCCTCCTCCTCCTCCTCCTCCTCCTCTCATCCTCCTCCTCCTCCCCTCCTCCTCCTCCTCCTCCTCCTCCTCCTCCTCCTCCCCAAACGCTCTTAGTGGGTTAGAAACAGCACAAGATGGTTCATAACTAAACCCTAAAACCTCTATAGTTTAATCATTGGATCCCATAACGTTTTCGTATATCCATTAGACTGAGTGGTTTATCCATACGGTGTAAAAAAAAAGATAAAACTTTACTTTAGATCGGCTGAATTCTATGTCGATTGAATTGAATACGAAAGAAAGTGGCCCAGATCATAGACCACTGTATACCTGGACTGTTCACGCGGCAATGTTTTGAATTGCGGGGCTGCATAGGGGCCCGCGGGGCGCCCAACAAAGAGATATAGTGGTCTATGGACTATCATATAGACTGGTTTATAAGTATATATGGTATACTGTAATCTTCGTAAATGTTTGTTCTATAATATTATCAAATAAAAAACAGTAAAACACGCTAAAGAAATGCCATTACGAGACTATGAAGAAATATGCATGAACTTAATATTCACTTAACTCTTCGCCATTTAAAACTTTGCGAGTCAACTTTTATCATGAAGGGTATAATAGAAGCGCAATTTTATAGCTTTCCATTGATATTTTGTTATCTGATAAATTAATTAGAACCATGCATAAATTAGCGTTAAATAATTAATAAAATCATCATCGGGTAATTTTCCCGATGATGATGTTTTATTTTTATATATTTGTTTTCTAATAAATGAATTAGTACCATGTATAAATTAGTGTTGACTAAATAAATAACCTCATCAATCGGGTAAATTACCCGATTGATGATTTTATTTATTTAGTGAACGCTAATTCTGCATGGTTCTAATTATTTATCATGATAACGAAATATGCAATGGAAAGCTAATAAAATTGCGCTTCTATTGATACCCTCATGATAAAAGTTGACTCGCAAAGTTTTAAATGGCAAGGTTGAAGTGAATATTAAGTTCATGCATATTTCTTCATAGTCTCGTAATGGCATTTCTTTAGCGTGTTTTACTGTTTTTTATTTGATAATATTATAGAACAAACATTTACGAAGATTACAGTATATCATATATACTGATAAACCAGTCTATATGATCCGTATATCTATCTATAATAATATAAGCGAAAGTGTGTCTGTCTGTCTGTCTGTCTGTCTGTCTGTCTGTCTGTGTGTGTGTGTGGTATAGGTTCCGCCCCCCGTGGCGCAAACACCTCATTGGCACATTTTTGGAATCAGGTTGACAGGGAAGGTCATAAGCCCACTATGAGATGATCCGATCATTTTTTTTTTTTTTTTTTTAAGCAGCCTATTAGCGAGAATTGTGAACACAAAAGTGGGTTGCGAGAATTGAGGAAGCCTTGATGTAGGGTGATGGGTAATGGGTGAGTGAATGGGTGGGGTGATGGGTAATGGGTGTGGGGTGATGGGTGAGTGAATGGGTGGGGGTGATGGGTGATGGGTGAGGGAATAGGTGGTGTGTGATGGGTAATGGGTGAGTGAATGGGTGGGAGGTTGATGGGTACATGGGGAGTGAATGGTGGGGGGTGATGGGTAAATGGGTGAGTGAAGGGTGTGTGGTGATGGGTATGGGTGAGTGAATGGGTCGGGGGTGATGGGTAATGGGTAAGGAATGGTGGGGGTGATGGGTAATGGGTGGGGGTGATGGGTAATGTGGTGAGTGAATGGGTGGCGTGATGGTAATGGGGACGGAATGGTGGGGGGGTGATGGGTAATGGGTGAGTGAATGGGTGGGGGGAATACATACATTTCTACATCCATGATTCAGGAAAGTTAGAAGGGGCTATTGGAGAGTCCATGTTTGGTGGGCCTTCGGCCCACCAAAACACAGGTGGTGGCCAAAGGCCCACCAATAGCCCTCCGCAGGAGCTAGCCAAAAAGTCCGCCCGGAGTGCGGCTTTGCGGCTAGTATATATATGAATCCGAGCGGCCCTCCGACTTCGGGCCCTTGTGCGACAGGCCGATATTCCGTGCGCAGTCCAGGTATACAGTGGTCTATGCCCAGATCTATTTAATCTCCGTTGACACACACACAAGATAAAGATAAAAAAAAAAGCTTACCAATTTCTTGTAGGTTTTTTCTGCTTAGAGAGAGAGAGAGAGAGAGAGAGAGAGAGAGAGAGAGAGAGAGAGAGAGAGAGAGAGAGAGGATGAGAGAGAGAGAGAGAGAGAGATTCAGAGAGAGCAGAGAGGAGAGAGAGAGAGAGAGAGAGAGAGTTGAATTTTTGACGTTCCCTCTTTTTGTGTGATCGTAACTGTTTACAAAATGCAACGTTGGTAAATATAGTATGTAGTTCAAGCTTTGGTCCAACACAAATAACCTTCCTTTCTTACTACCTCACTACGTTGAAGTTTACTTTTCTGATTCATTTTGTTGTCAAAGGAACTATGAGTATGATTTATGATGCATTGAAATAGCCTAAATAGTTACTTAGCTGCCCATCCGCCTCAGGTTTCAGTCTAGAGGTCGCGGAGGTATTGGGTTATTCAGCTGGCTATCTGGTTCAGGTCTCACTCTCAGTTCAAATGACAGGTACGAGTGTTCGAATCTCCCCTTCTGCTTGGTCGGTAAATATGTACCTCACTTTATATCTGTGGAACAGAAATCTGATATCCTGGGCAATGCAATGTATGCTTGTTTAAGAACGATGAGTAAACTAATACATCACAGCCTCAAGCGCTAAAGATACGGAGATGAACACCGCCACTGACCGTCTTGTTTGTAGTGGTTTTCACTATCACAGTTTTGGTGCTAGGCCATAATAGAGCCGGAAATCTGAGGTGCACGATTTTTATCTTATTGATCACGTTGCTTATGAGTACTCTGTGTGTGGACGATAATATTCCTCAAAGTGGTTGTAATAGTCCATATACGAATGCGTTGTACCAAGACATTTCCGTCCGAGTAATGAAAAGAAAGGGTGGGACAATATGCGATCTCCTTTCACAAATGTAAGAAAAAAAAAAGGGCAAGCTCAGCAGTTTAGTAAAGCCAAAGATATGTATGTAGCCTTCTATCGGTACAGAGTGTAAAGTATGTTATTATTACTCCTGACGCCAATGAAATGTGAACATATTAAACCCGAAGATACAACGATGTACTGATTGTAGAAATTCATTATTGTTGTCGCGGAATTATTTTATCGGTCCTCTTATTGAAGCAAAATATCATTGGTTCAAAGGATTGCTGTGTTAGCTTGGGCTGCTCCATCAAATACTAACCTTAATTTTAGTGTTCTTGATGATCAGAAAGGAGGATGTACAGTAGTTCTTTATAAGGTTGTTTCTCGTAATATCCTTCCGTGAATGCGTCTCTTTTCTTTCTTCCTATTGAACTTTTCCTTTTCTATTTGTGTGCGTCTTTCGGTCTTTGTGTCCGTCTGCCTGCATGTCTGTATGTCTGTATGTCTGTTTGTCTGTCTGTCTTGTCTCTCTCTCTCTCTCTCTCTCTCTCTCTCTCTCTCTCTCTCTCTCTCTCTCTCTCTCTCTCTCTCTCTCTCTCTCTCTCTCTCTCTCTCTCTCTCTCTCTCTCTCTCTCTCTCTCCATCATTCCGCTTCCTTTTCTTTCTTCCTTTTATTCCCTCTGGTCCGTTCTTCCCTCCATTCTGAGTCTGACCCTCTCCCCTCTTCTCGTATTTTCATTTCTTACTTATTTGCACAATGGTAGCAGGTCAAGGCTTTACGCAGATTAATATTTATCTTTGCAATTTTCTTTTCATAATTAAGATCGTATCAGACAGCACATAAAAGTGGCTATAGGTGGCGGCAACAACCACCCATTCACTTACCTTTATGTCCATCTTTATAAATAGACATTACACTCAGATTATAATTATTCCCTCGTTACTATCTCACCGTTTTCTAATGTTAGGAGGATTGAATATACGAGTATATGAGTAAACTGGGTTGCTAAGGATATCCAGCGAGCAAGTCCATTGACCAACATTCAGTTTATCCTTGTTTGTATGGTTTGGGTCAGGCTTGCGAAATGTCCTCTTAAAATCCTCCTTTAAGCCAGAATTAGGTCCAGCGTGCAGCATCGGAAAACAATTTTGGGATCGTGACTCAGATATGTTATGGTGTCTGGCCGAACGTGAGGTGGACTTGATAGCCTCGTTATATAGACAGTGCGCGGTCTAGGATGCATACAGGGCACAGGCTCTCCCATATGCTGCAGGGGAAAAAGCTTACTCCTTTAGCATTTTGTTGCGGATTGAGAAGTAAAAAGTTTAAGAGGTGTAGTTGCGGCACTGGATGCAGATACGAATAAACATGCTGGTGGAAGGTCTGACACACATGAAACCTTTCGTGTAGAGTGTCATCTACACTCAAGAATCTGAGTTTGAATATATATCAAAACAGAGGAATCAAAAGAGGAATTATACGACAAAGGTGAGAAGTATACGACGAGTTTGTGGTTTACAAGACAGTCTATAGCGGCTCTAGCCAGTGTGTCCAGCCCGTATATATATATATATATACTGTACATGGGAGCAGAATTATGCCGGCGTTGCAAAGGTGTTTATCTGACCGCGAAAACACTCAGAGCGGATCGAACGAACAAAGTTTACCAAAACATAGAAAGAAAAACGAAGAACAAATAGAAAAAAAAGCTGCAAGTAAACAAATGCTTCCAACAAGAAAAAAATAGAGCAGGTTGCGTAGTTAGCACGATGCTTGATGGAGACTGGTTGAAAATAGTAACTCAGTGATGAAACTGAGACGGATATGAAACGAGATGTGGAAGAGGTTTTTGAAAATTCGAAATAAATACAACGGAAAACTGTTAAAAGCAAAAGGAGATAATTGCAATCTACGTAACGAACCCTTGCGGGCAGGGAGTATTTGCGTAATATACGCCTCATTATGGAATGTTTTAGTTTGTCACATAAATTTCTGCCACAAACAAAGAAGAAAAGACGTAGTCGGTTCGGTCGGTCGTATTCAAGGTTCACCTGACACATGGGTGAGCAGACTCCATTTACCGTGGGCGGCGAGCTGACGTGGGCGGTGAGGACAGCCTCCTGTTAACAAGAGGTGTGATACATTGTACATAAAAGATGGTATTGACTCCACGCTGGTCTGGCGCCCCGCTTCCCTAAATACTGACGTCGCCTAAAAAAACACTGCAAGATTATTATACGGAAATTATTCCTGATTTTGAAATAAAGGGATTTATTTTTCTATAATACCGAATTTCTACATATGGTAAAAAAATTCTAGTTTTACTAATCGCCCTTATAACAATAATGTCTTACATGTATACTTATAATCGGGACCTTAGTATATAGGTTGGGGAGGCGGTAGCGGAGTGGTTAGCGTCTCTGACTGGCGTTCTCGGTGACCCGAGTTCGATCCCCGAAGAAACCCAAAACCTTTCTGCTCCATCGAGTGGCCTAAGAACACCCACATGCTCTGCTCATCAACTCTACCTTCGACTGCGAGTGCATCGGAGGACACAGGGGGGCGGCATGAGCCTCTAATCACAGGCGTCACTATACGAATCCTGCCTGCGCCACCACGGGCGAGGACCAACCATCAGAGCCCTCAAGTGTACCTCCAGAGTCTACCATCCGAGCCCTGGGTCACCACTGCCTACAGGCGCTATAGGGGGAAAAAAAAAAAAAAAAAAAAAAAAAGAAAAAAAAAAAAAGAAGTTATTTGAATATATTTATGAAATGATGAACGGATTATTTCTACATCATGGTAATTGAGTGCTGTCATGAAAGACGGCGTGTAAAAATAGGACAAATTAGCTTTTGACGTCAACACTTGAGCATCTTATTTGCGTGCACTTTATTATTAAAAAAATGAGCCAATGTCATGAGTGAAATATTTCATCCTCATCATCATTTTCGTCGTCATATTCTTAGGAATAACATTTCTTAATTTCATATCAACATGTCAGTCTTTAGAATAATTGTTAAGTTTGTATTTAATTAAGTACATAGGTAGAATATGAAGAAAAAAAAAATCATCAGTTATGAATTATCGTTTACATTTTTCTTTGAAGTTTATATATAGTTTTCTCAATTCATGTGAATAGTATATATTTGTCTTACCACAAGCAAGAAAATTAATCCTTTGAACTACGTCTTCTTCCTTGGTGCATTTCGTGGTGCATAAAGTCTCAGGGGTGAAGCAGGCAAAATCACGAGCACCTGAAGTGTTAATCAGTAACAGTGTTAAGGGGCCAGTGTGATGTGGTGGGTTTGAGGAAGCACCCTTGTAGGAATCAATTTGTTTTTCCTTTTTTCAGGGTGAGTCAAGGAGGAATCTTCTGCCGAGTGGTGGAGAGAGAGTCAGGTGAGTGGGCGGAAGGGAGGGCAAGGAACCAGCTGATTGGGAGGAAGGTAAAGAAAATATGTGTGAGGAAGACCGAAAAAGCAAATCATGGCCAGGGAACGAGACGAACGGGAAGTAAGGAAAAAAGGTGGCGGGATAAAATGCTTTCTTATGACAGAGACGAGAAGGAACATACCAGGGTCCCTTCTAGAGTCTTTAAAAATGACCTTGGAACAGACTTGGGTGTGTTGTTGTGAGGTGATTGAGGAGGGTGGAGCGAATAGTGTATGAAGCGTGAGGAGAGACGTTTTATCTCAATGACTTAAGCTGCCACGGATACTTTGTTTTTTCCTTCCGTCACCACCACCGACCACGCCCTGCCTTTTACGCCCTTGATATCACATCGACCACATCACATGGAGCCTCTACCCCTTACCTGCCTCACCCCCAACACACCCACAACGCCCACTACCCTACCCATCCTTCATCCTGCCCTTACAAGCCCCTCACCACCCATGCTTTACCAGTTCAGTTCAGTTCAGTTTAGTTGTGGGTCGAGAGTTTGGCCATTTTTATCGGCACTCCCTGATGTTTTTCTTCTTGCTGTCTGTGTCTTTAGTTAGTTGTCTTCTCTTATTCTGTCTTTTAAAATCTTTCTCTTTCTTTCCTCTTCTTTTCCCTGGTCGTCCAAACACTGTTGATTGTTCTTTTTGCTTCTTCCATATTCCCATCTCCAAACAAATACTTCCCCACAATATCCTCTTCCTCCTCTATGTATGGTTGTTGGAGTCTCTCACTTCCCTGACAAGCCTACTTTTACCTACAAGTTAATCTTTAGTCAAAACATCTAACCTTCTTGCCTTACCTATCCACGCTTCAGCTTCACCTTCCTATTTGTTCACCCCCGTATACACCGTCCTAAACCCCTTATTCCCAACCCATGCCTTGCTTTTCCTCACTCTTATCCTTCCCCAATCACATCTTGCCACGCCTGATCTTTCCGTAGTCACACTCCCTCCATCTCTCCCAATCCCCGACACTTTTACAAAATCACACGTCAATCAATTTACGGATCTTCCTTTCCTCTCCTTCTGTATTTTTTGTCTTAATTGTTTTTACTTGGGTGGAAGTTAAGGTGATATTGACGAACCGGGAAGAAAATAAAATGCAGTGAAAGTGATGTATTTTTCGAGACCTAGGTCGTGGTCGAGGTGGTAGTGATGGGTAAGGTAAGGGAAGGTAATGATGGTCATAGTTGAATGGATGATAGTTGATAGTTGATGGTAATGATAGTTGAAGAAGCGTTGTGAATGGTGGTATTTTTTTTTTTTACATCACAAAGGACTGGCCAAGGGAAAAAAATGCAACATAAAGCCCTCTTAGTTGCCAGTCCCTATGAAGAAAACAGTAAGACAATATAGAAAGGGGGAAGGGAGGCAATTTAGTTCGGGAGGTATCTTGTCAACTTTTCTTTTAAAATAATTAAGTCGTAGGAAGGTGAAAAATAGAAACAGGAAGAGAGCTCCAGAGTTGACCAGTGTAGGGGATGAAAGAGTGAAGATACTGGTTAACTCTTGCATTAGGAAGATGGACATAATAGGGATGAGTGAGTAGAAAGCTATGTACACAGAGGCCGCGGAAGGGGAGGAGACATGCATTTAGCAAATTCAGAAAAGAAGTGAGCATGCAAATAACGGTAGATGGTAATGGTGGTTGTGGTGGTAGAAACCGTTGTTCCTTCCTTCATAAGTACACTGAAGCTTTCATCCAGGCCGTTTGTTACTTGGAGTCTTTACTCAGCGTATTGACTCGTCCTGATTTACCCGGAAGCCTTTTTTACGACCTAGAACACTACTGTTATTTAGGCTCCGTTGCACCAGTCCCCTCTTCCTCCCCTTACCTGTCTTCCTCGTATTAGTTCAACTCCGCTGCTTCCCGGAATTGTATTTCCCTCTTTCTATAATTTTACTTCATATCCATTTCTCTCTCTCTCTCTCTCTCTCTCTCTCTCTCTCTCTCTCTCTCTCTCTCTCTCTCTCTCTCTCTCTCTCTCTCTCTCTCTCTCTCTCTCTCTCTCTCTCTCTCTCTCTCTCTCTCTCTCTCTCTCTCTCTCTCTCTCTCTCTTTTAATCCCTTCCTTTCCCCTCCTTTCACCCTCTCCTTATCTTCGTCGCATGTCTCCCCTCCTCTTCTTCCATCTTTTATCTCCCAATATTCTCTTGACCCTTTCCTTTACCTACATATCTTCCTTCTTTACCTTCACTAACCCACTTTTCCTTTTTCTTGCACCTTCATCTTAACAAATTATGTTTCAACTCTGTCCGCTTCTCTCCTCTCTCCTCTCCCCTTCCTTCTTCCTACTTTGTTCCCCTACTGCATTCCGTCCAGCTTTCACCAGACTTTGTTTTATAGTCTTTTTCATTTTCGTTATCCTATGATTTATTTTTCTTCTATTTTTTGTTCTCCCTTCGTGTTTACCTTCTCCTTCAAACACTGCCCACTCGAACTACTGCTCCTTTATGTTTATGCTTACAGAGTATAACAAGGAAGTGAATACACACACGCACACACATCACACACACACACACACACACGCACACGCACGCACGCACGCACGCACACACACACACACACACACACACACACACACACACACCACACACACACACACACACACAACACACACACACACCACACACACAAACACACACACACACACACACACACACACACACACACACACACACACACACACACACACACACACACACACACAGATAGATAATTTATTGACCACAGTGTACATAAATCTTAACATTAACACATAATCTTATAACAATACATACTGTTAGTACTAATATAAACAACACAAATAATGCAATCTGCAGTCCACATAATTATATTAAAACAAAAACAACATCAATTGTCGGTGCACGAACAGTGCCAGGAGATATCCATGACACACATACCTTACGCATACAAGTGCAAAATATCATGAATCATTTTACAACATTCATAATGGCTATATTTACCGTTAAATAGCTCACCTAAACAAGGTAGGCCTACTGTCTGCCTAATATTGTTTGATACAGGACAATTTTCAACAAATGTTCCTCAGTCTGTACATCGCCACATACACACAGACGTTCCTCCAGTGGCAACCGGCCCCGCCCCGCCATTCCATCTTCCAGTCTCAACACACAAACTATGACCTGACACTCGGAAACGAGTGAAGGAGATCCTGTATCGGTCGTCGACCTTGTGCGGTCCCTGTACACACTGTGCACTGTAAGGCCGGGGTTTAGCGCGGTACACGGCGCACCTTGACCCACTGGAAGCTGCGATGCGCTCATGCATATTTAACAAGAGGCCATGATGTCGGGCACGTTGTCACCAATAAACTCTGCAATAAGTTTTGCTCATTGGCCGTGTTGGCTCTAGTGACAATTTCTATAGTAAACATTAATGGATCATCCGTTATATGAGATCTTTCCAAGATACAACACACACACACACACACCACACACACACAAAAACACAAACACACACACACACACACACCACACACCACACACACCCACACACACAACACACCACACACACCACACACACACACACACACAACACACACACCACACACACACACACACACACAGCACACAACACACACGACACACACACCACACGCACAACACTACACACACACACACACCACACACTAACACAACACACACAACACACACACACACACACACACATAACACACACAATGAATTTAGCACGGCCATTAACTCCTGAATTGGAATTCAACATACGATAAACCTACACATACATAGACAAAGAAGAATTAGAGAGCTTAACTCCCTGCATTGTTCATCACACCCTCACTCTACATCTGATTCCACGATTTCCAGCCGCACCTCAGACAGGTTAAGTTCTCCAGCGCACTCTTGCTCTTGCCGTTTAATTTGTATGGTAATGTGGAGGACCTTCGCTCACAGCCCACGCCTCTGTCCACCAGTCCCTTCATAGCGCAGGTTTGGTTGATGCATTGTATCGTAGCTTTAGTCCAACTAGAGAAGAGTAACTAGGATGAGGCTGAAAGGCATCAACAGGAACCAAACTTTTCTTCTTGAACTATGCATGCTGATTCTTGACTGACATATGTGTGTGGTGGTGGGAGGAGGGAGGGAGGGGTTGTTCGTGTGTGTGTGTGTGTGTGTGTGTGTGTGTGTGTGTGTGTGTGTGTGTGTGGTGCGCGCGCGCGTCCTTCCGTCTAAACAATATTGACAGATGCCTTACCTTATAATTATGTACTACCTACCGTCCCCGTCCCACAAGTGATGTATCTTTGGTATTCGCTGCAAATTATCGCCTAACGAGTCATGGTATTGATAAACAGTAACTCAGAAACACCTCGGCGGCCAGACACCCCCCTCTCCTGGCGTGGCAAAAGGGAGGGGAGGAGGAAAGGAGGGGGGGAGCAGGGAGGTTGCGCCATCAGCAGTGCGTGGAGTGTGATGAAAATTGACCCAAACAAATCCATCCGTAAAGTGTTTTCCATCGGCGGTAATTGTGATCAAAAACCGGTGTAATGACGAGGTAACGATGGCGCTTTGTGGTAATGGAGATTGATCGAGAGTTGATCATGCTTTTATTATGCAGTGTGTACCGGGTATATTGTTAGTATATAGTGCGCGACCATAATCCAGGTGGCGTGGCAGTCGCGGCGTGGTTAGTGGACGAGAGATAAGCTTTACGGCAACAGCATTGAAAGAGATTATTGAATTGCGTAACTTTAGAGCAGTTATATTTTTTGTGGACGAATACCGGGTAATAGTAACAGCCATAGTAATAATGATTAGGATGATGATAATGATAGTAATGATGATGATAGTGATAATAATAAGGGAGGGATAGAGGAAGGTACAAGACAGAGGAACAAACATCAACACTTTTGTATTGTACGGTATGAAAACTCTCGCCACTTCACCCGTGTTCGTCCTGTTCCCCTTTAAGAATGTAAGCAACACCTATGTAGTCTTTCCCTCATACTACAGTGATATTGGTGCTTCGTGATGAACACAACCCTCACAGTAATTACAGTGGCTGCTTATATCATTGACCTGCGTGGGATGAACTAATTTGCGCATCGTCAATAAGAAAGATTGAAGCTAGAGGGCATTGCGTCAGTTATCTCCTCATTGACTTTCTAATCTACACACTGGTATTATGTCGGTGGCTGTTTGCTGGTGGTGTTGTTAAGGACATTGTATAACGCCCTGCTTTCATTCCCGCGGGTGGATCCCTGCAATGTGCGGCCACCCGGCTTTTCATTTGTCTAGATTAAACTTTAACCACAACGTACACTCATTTACCTGCTGGAAAATTGCGGTAGAGTCTGCAAGTATTAATGAAATTACGTTTGCGCCTATTGGAGAAATGGAATCTGAAGTTATATTAAATGTAAAGAGTTGTTTTCTTTATAATTACGTTGATGGATTGATTTACATTGACCAGTTGTGCAATTCATGGAAATCCCTTTTCTCCTTGGCCAGTCTTATTAATGATATATATACAAAGCAGAGCAAGCTTACTCGTTTTCCCTCGCCCGTGACGTAGATATTCAGTACTCCTGGAAACTGTTTCATTTACTTACCCCAAATGGAGGGAAAAGCAGAATGTTCCTGGTTTAAGTTTTTTCTTCAGATATATCATAAACTTCCATTAATATTGTTTATTTTACAATGAAATTATCAAATGTTTACCAATATGTATGTTGGATAGTCATTTTAAGGAAGGACACCCATGAACAACGTTGAAAATCATCTTAAATGTGTAACAAGCGCATGTATAACCCTGGCCAGACACACGCAAGGTTTGGTAGTGGAGACAACGTGTATTTTGCAATATTATTAAAGCGATAGACTATGATTCTTAGTCTGTCTCTTTGTCTTTGTCTGTCTGTCTGTCTTTGTCTGTATCTTTGTCCTTCTGTCTGTCTGTCTGTCTTTGTCTGTATCTTTGTCCTTCTGTCTGTCTTTGTCTGTCTGTCTGTCTTTGTTTGTATGTGTCTTGTTTCTATATATTTTTGTCTGTATCTGTACGTATATGTTTGCTGTCAAGTAAATGTTTGTAAAGAATAAAGAGAATGCAAAGAATATAATACAGCATGGTATTCATTGTATTTTAAACGTTTCATGTGTTACTAATGGCGTGTTATATCTTAAGTGCATGTCATGTAGTAATTAATAAAAGATAAACATGACAAGCTTAATTATGCTTCCGTTCATATGTTGACGTTTTTTTTTTTTTTTTTCGTATAGGTTCAGCTTATTTAGGTTAAGAAGCATGATTGTGTTTTACTGCTTTCGATGCAGTGCACAAATAGATGCTGTTGTTCGCTGGCATATGCATGAATGGCATCACAGAAAGCAGGTAAAATAAACACAAGTCTTACAATAAAAAAAATAGTATCCAGGACGCTCTTCTACACCTGTTTCTTCTTTCATCAGTTCAAGAATAGCGACGTTAAGTGGCGCCGCAGGTTATTAGTTATTAAAGGCAGCGATTAGCACACACGTTATGGAGAGCAACGTAACATTGTGGCGCATTCGTTCTCAATGACACGTACACAGACATGAAAAATACCTATATAGGGGATGGAAAGGAAATCAAATATAGCGTCCAAATATACAGCCATGTTGACAGGCTCAGTGATATCCTTGATGCGTGGAGAGTGGATGGGAAACCTTGAACTTAAAAATTAAATTGAAAATCCAGGTTCAAGCAGTAAAATGCAATATCAGTTGGAGATGCATCCTTTACGTGCCATGTAACTCTTTCTCTCTCTCAATTTTTTTTTCTCTTCTCTCTCTGTCTCTCTCTGTGCTCTCTCTCTCTCTCTCTCTCTCTCTCTCTCTCTCTCTCTCTCTCTCTCTCTCTCTCTCTCTCTCTCTCTCTCTCTCTCTCTCTCTCTCTCTCTCTCTCTCTCTCTGTCTTTTTCTCTAACTCTTTCTCTCTCACCCCGTTCCATTTGTTTTCGTTTTCATTCCTCTCTTATCCTCAAGCAAAATCCCTTCAGTTTTGTTTACTTCATCCTTATCTCAGTTGGTATTTCTCCTGGACTGGAAGAAAGACAACAGAGAAAAACTGAGCATGTTTATCTTGTTTCCAAGCAGCTACATGGCAAACTTTTTATTCAGTTTGCCCACGGATATTTATCTTTCTTTTTTCCAATCTATCCTGAAACCCACACAGTTTCAATGCATCATTTGCGATAAAAAATATCGAAATCAAAACAACTTTCTTTTCTCTTTGGCTGAATATTTCTCCTGTCTCTTTATGTTACCGAACCGTCTGTCATTGTAAAGCAACACCTCAATCATCACCAGGCACAATGTCCCCAAAATTCTCGTGTCCCAGAGACCCAATTTCATATTTACCCTTTTATGCCCCTTTTTCGAGGCTTCATCGCCAATAACACTCTGTCTCGCCGCCCACACCAGCCACCGCCGCCCCAATGCCCGGTCTTAAAAGTCGCCCAAACACCCATTGAGCCGTGACGCACGTATCATGGCCCCTCTTTGTCTGTAACTGGTCTTGGCGATTACTCTCCCCCCCCCCCCCCTCTCTCTCTCTCTCTCTCTCGTCTCTCTCTCTCTCTCTCTCTCTCTCTCTCTCTCTCTCTCTCTCTCTCTCTCTCTCTCTCTCTCTCTCTCTCTCTCTCTCTCTCTCTCTCTCTCTCTCTCTCTCTCTCTCTCTCTCTCTCTCTCTCTCTCTCTCTCTCCATTCTTAACGGTTTCCTGTCCACTTTAGTATATTATTTTTTTCTTGTTTTTCTCTCTCACTACAACTCGCTCTTCGCCGCTGGTCGTCTTTAATCATGATTTTGGGCTGACCGAACAACTCCCGCATTCAAATTTTTAGTCTTTTGTTTCTCCCTTCTTCCTTCCTCCCATTTTTTTATTTCCGTCCATCAATACCTCCCTTCTTCCCTCTCTCATCCTCTTATCCTATCCTTCCATACCTTCCTCCTTTCCCTTCTTGTTTCGCTCTTACCCTTCCTCATTCCTCTCTTCCTTATTCATTGCTTCCCCTTTCATCCATCCAATTATCCTTCATGCTTCGCCTTCCTCCCTCTCCCTCCTTCCTTCCTCCCCACTGAGTCGTACATCCATTACTCGCTGTCTCAATTTCTCATCTGGGTCTGTGTAGCGGTGTAATAAACGCTGCCTCCTAATCTTGCTGATCCCAGGAAAGATGCATGAGAAAGCGAGCGAGCGACCGTGCAGGTGCGGCTAAAGAAGAATGTATGTATAGATTAAGGGGAGGAAGGTGCGCTGGGGAATAGTCTTAGGCACGCCAGAGAGAGAGAGAGAGAGAGAAAGAGAGAGAGAGAGAGAGAGAGAGAGAGAGAGAGAGAGAGAGAGAGAGAGAGAGAGAGAGAGATAGTAAAGTTTTTTTTTTTTTTTACATTCGTGCCTATTGCGCCTGTCAAGATAGGACATTTAAGTTTTTTTGTAGATAGTGACCTCCACGGCTGGGATGGTAGACCCGGGAGGTTCACTTGAGGGCTGTGATGGTTGGCCCTCGCCCGTGGTGGCGCAGGCAGGATTTTTATAGTGACGCCTGTGATTAGAGGCTCATGCCACCCCCCTGTGTCCTCCGATACACTCGCAATCGAAGTTAGAGTTAATGGGAAGCATGTGGGTGTGCTTCGGCCACTCCTTAGGCTTAGACCACTGCAAAAATATTCTAAGTGGATTTGGTTCTTGTCGGGGCTCGAACTCGGGTTACCGAGAACGCCACTCGGAGACGATAACCACTCTGCTATACCGCCTCCTCAATAAGTATATCATAAGGGCTGTACACTGCTTTTCAAGGGTGCTATGATTGTATATTAAGACCCACAAACTGTCTTATGATCTGCTGAAAGACTCAAAACACTCTCCCTTCTCAACTTTCCTCTGTTGAAGATCAGTCAGGAATTTTTTGGCTAAGTCACTCAGCCTGTCAAGATAAGACATTTAAGTTTTCTGTAATAAAGCGGGAGATTTATCGCCTGACCTGCCATCATTTTACGGCTTATCTTGGATGAATGAAAAACTTCGATACAATATCTGGGCTAAAGGAGCTTCGTTGAATTTCGATGATGAAAGAAAATGATGAGTTTATCTTTTTACATTCGATATATTTGTGCCTATCTTTGAAGTTTATAGATATGGGGGAAGCTTTTAGTATGTCTTGATGATATAATCCTAATGATGATGATAATGATAATAGGAATGATAATGATGATGATAATAATAAAAATGATGATAATAATGATAATGATAATGGTGATGATAATGATGCTATCACAGATAATGATAATAGTAATAAAAATAATCGCAAAATTCAAATGCGTTGCGAATTTCCAGCGAGGTTATTCTGCCTATTCTCCATAATTCATTGCCATCAGCTAAATATTTATTATTATGAATCACTGACATTTTAGTATAATTAATAATTTCAAACATTTAAATCTTGGATATTCTATTTTCGCTGCATAGCCTGTCATTTGTACTCACCTGCTTTGGATGTCCCTTGTCAGCATCGTGGTTATTTTTCTTTCTTTTTTTCTTTTTTAAACTATATTTACATCTATTACATTTTAACATAGAAGCCAAGAAAAAAAAAAAACAAGGGATATGAAATTAAAAGAAAAAATAATAATAAATATATATATATATATAAAATATCAAAATAATAATAATAATAGAAAATAAAAATAATCATAAAAAAGCAGCAATAGATGAGCATCGTGTTTATCTTCTTTTCGTAAACTTGAAAATATTTGAAAGACTGCGGCGCACAAACAAAAATACAAAAATGTTGCTGCACCGAAAGTGTGTGAAAGTTACACCTTGTCAATGCCCGTAAAGTCTGATTTAAAGTTTGATTGTTGCCGAAATACAATTTTGACTTTGTGTTGGAAGTTTCTTCATCTCTAACAAAGTTTTCTTCTCGAGGCGCGGCTGGTCAGTGTGCTGCTGAGGTGAATAATCGCCTGCCTGCTTTTGTCCACTCACCCAACCCCTTGCAGAATTTATATTTCTAGAATTTCGAATCTGTGTTCTGATTAAGATTCGAAGGGCCTTCTTTTATATGCAGAGACATGTCAGGCGTCTTGGAGACGCGATATTCTTGCACGCGTGTAATTTTCCTTTATAATAATGGTTGTTCATTAGCATTTTCTAAAACTATGGAGAACAGAATATACAGCTCAAGACAATATTTATTTATAGACCAAATGCATGAGCAGCTGTACGCTTACATAATCGAGGCATCAATTGGCATGTCAATATACTATATGTAAGCATAATAATTGCACACGTTTCTACATCTTTAATAGTTCTTGATATTACCTTCATCATACCTTTAAAATATAAGGCCTGCTTTTATTTGTACTGCAAAAATATATGACTGTAATACAAACTTAAAAATTATCAAAAACTTGTAAGACGCAGTAGAACTCAAATAACTAGGCATTTCGTAACATTTTGGTATGCCTTTCTCCCTCTCGTACGTGTAATTAAAACTTTGTCACTATCTTATTCCAGTATTTCGGTTTTTTTAATTATTTCTTAATGTGATACTGTGCTACTTATTTGTAGCTTGTTGTGCTGTGTTGTTTTAGTGTGTGTGGTGTGTGTGTGTGTGTGTGGTGTGTTGGTGTGTGTGTGTGTGTTGTGTGTGTGTGTGTGTTGTGTTGTGTGTGTGTGTGTGTGTTGTGTGTGTGTGTGTGTGTGTGTGTGTGTGTGTGTGTGTGTGTGTGTGTGTGTGTATGTGTGTGTGTGTGTGTGTGTGGTGCGTGCGTGTGTGTGTGTGTCATGGTAGGGAGTAGAACAAGCAAGGGGCAGGTTTGTAGGATGTGACTGAAACGTAAAATATAGCTTAGAAATGATGGATGGTTGTCTTGCGCTGCCGAACAGAGAAATGATTGAGCCTGCAGGGGAAGGGAGAGGGAAGGAGGGAAAACAGGCTGTGAGGGAGGGAGAGGAAGAGAATATGAAAGGGAGGGGGAAGGGAGGGGAAGGCACCGAGAGAGAGAGAGAGAGAGAGGGGGGAAGGTAGGAAAGGGGAACATATGGAGGGTGAGGAAACATGAAAAGAGGACGAAGGGGGAGAAGATGAGTAATAGATTGAGTGGTGAATGGAAAACAACAAGGACGGTGAAAGATGAGAGGGAGAATGGAAGGGAAGGGATGGGAAGGGAAGGGGAGTGAGCGATAAAGACAGAGACACATGGCAGGGAAGCAAACTGATGAGAGAGAGAGAGAGAGAGAGAGAGAGAGAGAGAGAGAGAGAGAGAGAGAGAGAGAAAGAGAGAAAGAGAGAGAGAGAGAGAGAGAGAGAGAGAGAGAGAGAGGACTATTAGCCAATATTAATATGAAAATATAAGAGAAAAGGATAAGCCTTCGCCTTCGTTAGAATAAATACGAAAAATACGTTAGAAAAATATTCGAATGTTATCACACAAATTTGGAAAAATCGGTACCTTTTGACAGCTAAAGCTATAACACCATTTTTATCCAACTCTGATTCGGTAGGATTTTTGCATGGAAATCATGACCTCATAACCTTGCAGAGAGGGAGAGTGTTACGTGGGAGGGAGAGGGATATGGAAGGGAGGGAAGAGAAGGTGGGTGACTAGGTGGGTGTTAGGGAGCAAGAAGTTTAGGGAAAGGTCAGGGTGGAAGGTGGGTGACTGTGTGTTAGGGAGCAAAAAGTTTAGGGAAAGGTCAGGGTGGAAGGTGGGTGACTATGTGTTAGGGAGCAAAAAGTTTAGGGAAAGGTCAGGGTGGAAGGTGGGTGACTGTGTGTTAGGGAGCAAAAAGTTTAGGGAAAGGTCAGGGTGGAAGGTGGGTGACTGTGTGTTAAGGGAGCAAAAAGTTTAGGGAAAGGTCAGGGTGGAAGGTGATGCGACGAACAATAGCTAGGGAGGAAGCAAGAGATGGGAAAGTCATTTGGGGGTTGAGATAAGGGGACAGGGAGGGTAAGGGAAAGAAAGGGAGGTGCGTGGGTGGGGTGGAGATTAAAGAGAGAGACGTAAGGTTGGCAGGGAGCTCGGCAGGGAGGGAGGGAGGGTGCTGGACAGGCGGTAGTCTCGTTTTTTATGCCTAGTATTCGTTTTCTATTTTCCGGTAGTGTCATTAACTTTTTTCTACCACCCCATTCCAAGTCGTGTCGTAAAGGAACAGATTTTTGTATTTTCTGTCCTAGATACTTTCTTTTTTCACCCTATCTTATTTTTTTTCCCGTCAAACTAACGAAATTTACACCCCTCGAGGCTGCGACCCTTTTATCTCCCCTTGTACCATTTGTTGTGCGTAATGTACGTTATTTGTTTATTTTTTTGACGGCCAGAGGAATTCCTACGTTTGTTTTTATTTCGCGCCCCCTATGCACACCCATCACCATGAACAGCGGCATCATTAACTAAACCTCCGCATCAACACTGCCTAACACGAACCAGAGTCAGGAAGAGCCACTCGGCGGTATACACACAGTTAAGCAGCAACGTGGCATAATTAGTAGGCAACAGGCGGCTATACGCAACTCAGGAGGTACTTTGTCACCCTCACACACTTCAGGCAACAAATGAAGCCTTTAGACAACATTACGGTAACTTTCACGGGCTTCTAGGACACCTTTAAGCTAGGTTATTGCACGGTATCCTCAGGCAGCTTCAGGCTTCATTATAGCACCTTCTGGAACTTGCCTTGGCATCTTGAGACAGGGCTGTGGCACCTACGAACCACCGTGTGTAATGTTACGGCATCTCACTTTAGTGTTGTGTGCCTCCTCCAGCGCCCTCAAGCGTACTTGCGAAAGTTTGTCTCTGCAGTGTTGAATAAGTAATGTTGGTTTGCCTCGGTGCCGGGGGAGGGAGGAGGGACGGGGAGACTGCAGGAGCGGCCGAGATGGTTATACCGTGGCCGTTTACACATAAAGTTGTACGTACACTACCACTCCCTTCCAATACACACACACACACACACACACACACACACACACACACACACACACACACACAGACACAGACACACAGACACACAGACACACACAGACACACAGACACAGACACAGACACACACACACACACACACACACACACACACACACACACACACACATTCTTTTTCTCTTTCTTTCTCACTCTTTC
>JACEEZ010004235.1:82500-105000 GCA_016584305.1 Chionoecetes opilio | reverse complement strand
GAAAACTGCTAGGAACAAATATTCAAGCAAATCAATTTTCAAAAAATATTGCAAATTTTGCAAGGCAAAAAGGCCCTTGCAAAATGTTCAATATTTTTTTAAAGATAGATTTGCTTGAAAATTTGTTCCTAGCATTTTTCGGGCATGCTGAACACGAATCTGGAGTCAGTTTTCAGTTACAATGATTAGAAGTCCCTATTTCAGCCAGTTCACAATGACATGATATTTCCAGATATTCCTTAAAAACCACAAATTAGACAAAACTTACCACAAGAGATAAAAATATGATAGGAAATGATTGATTTATCATTACCTCAATACAATGATCAGTATTAGTATTTTCAGTATTAGTATTATTATTATTAATCCCTATTTGAGCCACCCATACGATTGTCAAAGTACTTATCAAAACTTAGGAATACTATTGCAATACTGTGGGACTCTTAATGCTCTCCTATGACTCCTGTAGGATGCGTGAAGGAGCGAAGAGGCCCGCAAAGGACTCTGAAGAATTGCATACAAAGCAAAGGATACTTTAAAAAAAAAGTTCTTCTTACTCCCATTTCCTCTCCTCCCTTTCTCTTATCTTCCTCCTCCTCCTCTCCTCCCTTCATTGTCCTACCTCCTTCCTTCTCCCCCTTTCCCCTCCTTCCTCCTCGTTCATCCTTCCCCTCCCCCCCTTTCCTCCTCCTCTCCCCTTCTTCCTCCTCCCCATTCCGCCTTCTTCCTCCGCCTATCGTATTTATACAGTAATTATCATATATCAGATCACGCTAGGCAGCCACAGCACGCACCGCATGGGAGAGGTCGGACTCCCACTAGAAAGGCTAAGGATAATTATAATTCAAACTTGCTCAAATTATGGAAAGTTATTGAAAATTGAACTGGCCTGAAACAGGTCGAACTAGCGGGGGCACTCAGTAGAGCGCATACCTCCGCCCGAATATTTCATCAATTGGTTGCCATGGCAACAGTTGTGATTCGATTTCATCCAAAATTAAATCAGTTCTTCCTTATACCAAATAGACTTGGTATACCAAGTTTGGTCCAAATCTATTCGTAACTTTTCGAGAGATCCTGTACACTAACAAACAAACAAACAAACAAACAAACAGACAGACAGATCGGGGTGAAAACATAACCTCCCTCCAACTTCGTTGGCGGAGGTAATTCTCCGAAGTTTGAATTATACGGGTTCGATTTAGCGAGGGTTTACTGTATATATATATATATATATATATATATATATATATATATATATAGTATATAATAATATATATATATAATATATATATAATACGTATATATACATAATATATATATATATATATATATATATATACGTATATTACATAATATATTATATATATATATACGTATATATACAATATATATATATCAATAATATATACGTATATTACTAATACGATATATATTATACTATATATACGATATATACATAAATATATATATAGATAATAACTATATATAATAATATTATATATACTATATATACATATATATAGTATATAATAATATATATATACCATAATAAAATAAATAGATATATATATAACGTATATATACAAAATAGTATATATATATATATACGTATATCATACATATATATATATATTATATAGTATATATACATATATATAATAATATATATATATATTTATATTATATATACATATATATAATATATATATTATATATATATATGTATATATACATATATATACATATATATATATATATATGTATATACATATATCTATATGAATATATATATAATACTCTAATTATAAATACATATATTATTAACATATATGTATAATGAATATCATATATATACCAGATATACTATCATTCAGATTATATATATATATAAATGATATATATACTATAACTCTACTATATATCATCTCTTATATATTATTTATATATATATATATATATATACGTTCTTAATATATCTATATCTATATTATTATTATTATCTATATGTACTATATATACATAATATATTATATTATATTAGATATATATTAGATATAGTATATCCAAATATTATATATTTGTATAATAATCATATATCTATATATATATCATAGTATATATTCTCTATATATATATATATAATTTTAAATATATTAAAATGTATATATATATATCTATATATATATATATATAATATATTATATATGTATATATCTATTTTATATTTCTATATATATTATATGTATTATATAATATGTATATTATATATATATATATATGTATTATATATTTATTATTATTTATATATATATATATATATTGTCTATATTCTTATTTATATATATAGCTGTATATATATCTCTATTATCTATATCTATATATATATCTATTATTATATATATATCTATATCTATCATATATATATATATATAATATATATCTTATTATTATATATATATATTATTATATTCTATATATCATGTTATCTATGTCTACTATTTATTTATAGTCTATATCTATATGTATCTATATCTCTCTCTCTATTTATTCTTTTGTATATTTTTACTATTATTCTATTCTATCTATCAGATTTTCTATTATGTCTATATTATATCTATTCTATATATATATATTATAGTATGTCTATATTATTGTATATGTAGTATCATATCTCTAACTGCTATACTACTTTGTATCTTTTTTCGTTCTATATATATCTCTATATGTATTACTATATTTTTTATATTACTTGTTATCTATATATATTATGTCTTATATATATATTATTTATTCACTCTTATGTACTATATATCTATTATATCATATATATATATATATATATAATATATCTATACTATATCAATTTCCCAAACCAATATTCGCACTTTCGCATTCGCATTCGCGAGTACGGAAGTAGACATTCGGTCCATCCACCCATATCATATATATATAATCTATATATTAATATCTATATATTTATTATAATGACGAATAAACCAGCGCGGGGCAGAAACCTCTTGATTGTTTATTCGAACGTTCGGCTATCTAAGCCATCATCAGCCTAAAATCGGATACAACATTTTTTTTTGTTACAAATGAAAATATACAAGTTTATAAATTATTTGCCATTTAAATGCCTCAACCTAAATATAATAAAATAGAATAAAATTTTAAAACGTAAAAAAATAAAAATCTACCATACCAAACATCCAAGTATTGGGGGTTCCCCTTCCCTCCCCCCTTGGGTCCCTGTCCGGGGGGTTTTTTTGGGGCTCTCCTATCCCCTTTAGCCCTACTTTTTTTTAAATTTTTTCTTTTTGTTTTTCCTCTTGGGGTTCCCGTCAAAATTTTTCCTTTTCCACCCTTTTTGGGGGCCCTCCCCGATCTCCCCCCCTGGGTTCTTTTCTGCCCTTCCCCTTTTCGCTCCCAAAAAAATTTTCCCCCTAACCCTTTATCCCGAAACTTCGAAAAACAAAAAATTTTTTTTTTCCCCGCCTTTTTTTTTCATTTTAACCCCTCCCTATAAAATTTCCTCTATATATATTATATATATATATATATAATATATATATATATTATATATATATATTATATATATATTAAAAATATATATATATATATATATTTTATATATTAATATATATATATATATATAATATAGTGATGGACCGAATATCTATTTCCGTATTCGCAAATGCGAATGCGAAGGAATTTTTTGATTTTGATATTTGCGAATGCGAATTCAAATATTACATAACTTTTATATAATACACATTTTTTTTATATCATACAGGTAACTGAAATATTTTTAAGTATTGAAGATTTCAGACAAAAAAAATGAATGCTAATGTAAATTCCATTAAATTTTCTTTTTGCCAGTTTGCGGAACGAGGACCCCTCTTCACAAATATTTACATAAATTAATTCTGCATGAATAATTTTTATTGCAAAGTTTCACGGAAAATATCACGGGAGAAATCTCAAACTACACGGGTGTGCTGGATCATTACCAGTAGGATCCTGCAACATTTCTCTTTAAAAGAAAGTTATTGTGCCGTGGGTGAAAGAGAAGAGGCTTAATTACTGCAGTATAGCGCACGAGGCAAGAAATGATTTGAGTTCAGTAACATTGACCTTGAGAGAAGCGTGTACACTCTTTTTTAAGGGTGGTAAATGGAGTTATTTTTCAAGGGACTATGGTTTGACTACCCTACCCCTCTCCCCCCCATTCTTGTAACTAACGCTGGGTTTAAAACTATACATTTATTTATATGTTTTGTTGTTAAAAATGGCATAGCCCCGGGTGTTATGGCTCGCTCGCGGGAGTTTTGGTTTTGTGGGTACCTGTGCGGGGGACAAGATCCGGATCTTCAAGTCGTTTGACCCCTGCTTACTCTAGGGTTGTGAGAATGGGACACAAATAGTAAATTGAAAAACGAACCAACCCCTTTGGAATAAGTGTCTTCGGAATCAGGGGGTATCGCTGGATGATCGTGTCAAATCAGCGTTTTGCACCTGAACTGAACGGGCCTTTTCCCTGCATAGTCCTCACCCCAAAATTTGGGCTATAGGGCATGTGGCACGCTACCCTGAAACCATCCCCCCATCGGGTTGTACTGTAAGAGCAATGGGGCGTGGAGGGGGCCAAGGGGGGCCCCACAAGGCTCGGGCGGGGAAAATTTTGATGTTTCTTGTCAGAGCGCTTGGTAGGGGAAAAGGACCTGCAGGGGGAACTCGCGCGTGGTGCCCCCCCGGAGTGGCGTCGTAGGGTGGGCGGGGCGACGCGCCCCCGGCGTTCCCCCAATGATTGATTGATGATTGTTTGGGGGAATATTATTTCACTTGTTATTTTTTTTTCCTTTTTTGAAAGTTTATTGATTTGGGGCAAAATTTCGCCTATTCGAAAACGCTCATGAGGTGCGAAGAAAATCCCAATATTGAAAAAATGCGAATATTCGAAATTGCGAATGCAAATGCGAATTTTGGGTCCATCCAAATAAAATTTATATAAAAAATATATATATATATATATATATTTTATATATATATATATATATATATATTATATTATATATATTATAATAAATATATTTATATTTAATAATAAAATATATATATATATAAATATATATTATATATATTTTTTTAAATAATATATTATATAAAATTTTTTTATAATTAAAGCGGGGATGGTTCCAAGGGGGAGAAATAAAGGAAAAAAGGACGGAGAGGAAAAAAATTAACATTTTTTCAGGACACATATCAAGAAAGCAAGGGGGGGAAAGGAACCGAGATGGAATAAATAAGGGGAAAGAGGAGGCGTGAATGAGGAAGGGATACAAAAAACGCGGAGGAAAAAGAGAAGGAGGACAAGCTAAAAGAAGCCCTTTGAGTTCCAATATATAAAAAAACTCTTTTTTTTCCCTCGACTTACGAGAAACTGAGGAAGCAACGAAGAAAACGGGAAGAGAAGGGGAGAGAGAGAGAAGAGAGGAGAGAAAAAGGAGAGGAAAAGGGGGAAGAGAGGGGAGAGAGAGAAGAGGAGGAAAGAGAGAAAAGGAGAAAAGAGAGAGAAAAAAGGGGGGGGGGGAAAGAGGAGGGGGACGGTTTTTCAGTATATTGTAACAAAAACGTTACGATGAAAAATTGGCTTTCTCTAAACCCCTTTTTTTTTTCTGAAAATTGTTTTTCCTTTTTTTTATTTTCCTTTCCTGATACCTTTTTTGGTATGCATTTGCTTCCTTTCCCTTTTTTCTTTTGTTCCTCCTTTTTTATTTATTTCGTGAATACCCCAATACAGAATAAAAAAACGGATAAAACTCGCATGGCTAGCTTGGGATAACTACATCTATTGGACGCGGACGAAAAATAAAAAGCTTTCTCCTACTTCCGCACCCCGAACTTTGCCGCTGAAAAGTGACACTCCGTCCGTACTTGGGAAAAGAACAGAAATAAAAGTTAAATAGACGGGGGGAATGTATGTTTGCCCCATGTTTTTTACCTCCCAAACAAACGATACTTTTAAAACGAATTGAATAAACGGAAGTGTAAACCTATTCATTGATTTGTTATTTTTCAATTTTTTTTTTGACAGGTAATACGTATTGAGCAATTAAAATTACAAGAGATAATGATGTATTTTTTTAAATTTATTCTCCGTTAAAGGGTTTTTTTTCTGTAGCCTAGTTCAAAGTTTTGGAATTTTACCCGTTTTTAACCGGGGGGCCGGGGAAATTTACCTAGGGGGGCGTGAGCCAAGAAAGAAAAGGAAAAAACTGTAAAGTTTTAATTTGAGCTGGGCTTCGCTTTATCATGAGACTGGGGGTGCGGGGGTGAGCGAAGAAATCGCTACAGAGAAAAAAGTGTGGCTGAAAAAAAACTTGGGGGGAAGCCCTTTGGGCCAAGTTTCACTAACTCCGTAGCTTTAAAAAATTTCTGCAATACATTTAAAAAAATTATTATTATATTGTTATTGTTATATTCTATTGTTACAAAATTATCATTATCGTTATCTCTTTATCATTGTTGCTAATATTATTATATTATATAAAACGGATGTAACTAAACTGCGGGGAAAGGTGTTTAGTGCAAGGTTGCTAAAAAAAAAATATTCGGTTTTCTTTCTGTTTCAGGTTTTATAAAAATTTATTTCTTGGTTGGGGAAGAGTTGGGGGGGGGGCATGGGAGGAAAGGGGACCCCCTACTAAAGGGGGCGGTTGGTGAAATTAAGAAAAAATGTTCTATACTTTTGGACTGAAAGGCGTATTTTCTTCAAAAATCTATCATATTTAAAGGAAAAACGAAAGAATAAAACAAGCTGCATTTTTTTGCTTGGAACCTGCATGGCGCTATCGGGTCCTTTCGGGCAAGTTCTTCTTACTTCTTCCTCTCTTCAATGTAACCCCCCTCCCCCTCTTCCTCTTCCTTTTCATGCTCTTTCAATCTTTCCTCTTCTTCACCCACCCACTTCCTTTTCCCTCTTAATCCTCTTATATTCTCCTCTACCCCCCTCTTTCTTTTTTATCCTCTCAGCTTTTCTTGCTGCCGTTTCTCTTCCTGTTCTTTTTTTTTTTTCCCCTTACCCCGGGACAGCCCTATGAAATCGATGAAACCTGAGTGTGTGCGACCATTGTTTGCCATTTCTTGTCTTTTTGGGCCCCTGTCAGAGGGGGTGGGGAAAAGTGATGATTGCCTTGTTTCTCTCCGTTTGGGTCTCGAGGGCTAGTTCTTTTTTATATTCTTTTTTTGTGTTTCTCCTTCCCTGGAAATACATTTGACCCTTCACAGTGTTAGGAGATCACGGTTTTTTTTAAAAACCTCATACTTGGGAATACAAGGGAACAATATGTCATTCATTTATTCAAAACCAAATAATTTTATAAAACGAATAAATTTTTTTTCATCGACTTACAAGGCGAAGAAAAGAAAATTTAACTAATTTAAAAATTTGTTAACTTTAATGTGTTTATATCTTATTTTTAATTATTAACACAGCTCTTTCATCAGTTTAAAATTTTTTTTCCGGGCTTCAGACTGAAAAAAACCACTCATTTTTGTCCGCCTTTTTCGCCTTAATCAGGTAGAAAAAGCTTTAGCTCTTGTTTTTTTCACGGCGTTTGAGTTCCGTTGGGAAACAATGATTGCGCGGGAAAACTGACCCCTTACTGGTCTCCGTCCGTGACGGGATGCCTTTTTTGTTGGTGGTGATGGTTATGGTTGTTTTTGGGGTTTTGTTTGTTTAAAAGGGTTTAAAAGGGTTTTAAAAGGTTTAAAAGGGTTTTGAATTTTTTAAAATTTTTTAAAAGGGTTTTATTTTTTTTTCCAGCGTATTTTAGACGGGGTTCGAGAAATTATTAAACGAAAAAAAATAAAACACCATTTAAAACCAAAACTAAAACATATATTATTTTAATAATCTCTATATTTTAAAAAAAACTGAAAAAACAAAAAATTTGGGCTAAATTGTACTATACAAATATTTTAGGTCAAACACATTTTGCTTTTAAAAAACATTTGGGTTTTCTGATATATTTTTTTAAGGTATAACCCCTTTTTGCCCCCAAAAGTGCTTACACGTACAAAAAAATGAAAATCGTCATAAATCTCATTTCGGTACTATACACATAACCCTTTTCACTATACAAAAATATTGCCCTTCCAACTACATTTGGTTTTTTGTTTTTCCCTTTTAAATTTAATATATCAAAGCATACTGTTTAGGCAATTTCAATAAATGTTTTTGGGTTTTGTCACATCTTTGTCTATAGTTACCCACCCCCGATTGCTCCCATTTCTTCAGACTATGGTGGTTGTGGGTTTTCTTCCCATTTTGCTATCATCATTATATTAATATCCTATTTTTTTCTTTATTATTATTTTCTATTGTTTTTAAAAATTTTTTAATTTTTACTTTTTTTTTTTTCATTTACTTTTTTTTTGTTTCCTTTTGGTTTTTTCATTATCCAAACCCCCGGGGGGGAGCTTTTTTCCCTTTTTTTAAAAGAATTTGTTATTAAAAAATTTTTTTCCCCCCCCCCCCCCTTGTTGCCCCCCCGGGCTGTTTTTGGGAAAGACTAATTTTTACAATACTTTTAAATTTTTTGATAATTTGTAATTTTTTTTATAACAGAAATTTTCAATAAAATTTTTCCCCCCCCGATTAAAACCCCCCCCGAAACATAACACTTTCCCCAAAATTTTTTTTTCGGGATGGAAAAGGGGAGTTTTATAAATTAATTGGGTCCCCGCTTATTAAGGGATAAATTAAATTTTTTTTACTATGTCAAAAATTTAAAACTTTTTTATGAACAAAGACTTTTACCAGGAAAAAACCCATTTTTGGGTTAAGAATTTTCTCAAAGGGTGAAAACCTTTTTAAACCCCAAATTTCCCTGAGGGGGAAAAAAGACCCTTCCACCCTTTTCCCCCCGTTCGTGTATATGTTTAAAAAGCCAGTATGTTAAGGCTCTTTTCCTTTTTTGAAAACAAAATAACTTTTTTTAAAACCCCCCACAGAAGAAAATAAAATTTTCCCCGTTGTATGTAAATTTCTTTCCTAGGTTTAAAAACCGGGAACCTTTTGGTTCGCCAAAAAAAGGGGTTGGGGTAGAGGGGAACACACCATATATAAGGAATTTTTTTTTATCCTACCGTTCCTTTACCAACTCATCCGGGGGGCTTAATAGAGGTTTAGAGGGGGGGGGGGAAATATAGGTTTTAAGGTTTGGGGGGGATCTGGGTTTTTTGGGTTAGGGGGGGGGTATGGGAGAGGTTAGGGGGGGATCCAGTATTTAAAGGGGTTTATGATATTTAGATTAGGGGGGAGGTGCAAGTGATTTTAGAGGTGGGGGGGAGGTGAGTGAGGTTTGAGGTTAGGGGGGGAGGTTTGCAGTGGGTTTAAAGGTTGGGGGGGGTAGTGGGTTTGGGGGGGGGGAGGTCGGAGGTTTAGAGGTTTAGGGGGGGGGGGCAGATTTTAAGGGGGGGAGTGGGAAAGTTGGGGTAGGTTAGGGGTGTATTGAGGTATTGAGTTTTGAATAAAATTGTAAATGTGTTAAAAATGAGTAGGGTAGTGGAGAAGTGGTGGTAGTAGTAGGTATAGTAGTAGTAGTAAGTAGGTATAGTAGTAATTAGTGGGGAAAGTAAATTTTAAGTAGTAGTATAGTAGTATTTAGTAGAAAGTAGTTTTCGTAATAAGTATCCGGGTTGGATTGCTATGCAACTGCTCCCTTTTTTAATTTTTTTTCACTGCACCTATGTTTTTTTTTATTTATCTTTTTCAATCTTTTTTTTTAGTTTTAAAAATCATAAAAAATCTCCTTTTTCCCAAAGTACACGTGTTTTTTTGTGGAAAACGTGCACTGTACACAATCGTTTAAATAATCCCCTCCCCGTTTTCGTGTCCCCTGCAAATTACAGCCCTGCTATAAATTTTTCAGTCGCTGGGGGACCCGGGGGTTTTACAAAGGGTTTTGGAGGGCGTTGAATAGATGTTCAAAGGGACGTTCGCGTCTTGAAAGGTGGTTTGGCTGTACGAACCATTTTTTTTGGGTTATTTTTACCTCCCCTTTGATTTAGGTTTCCCCCCCCGGTAATCCTTTACTTCGCAACTTTAGAAAATTTTTTGGTCTTTATTTAAACGTGAGCTTTGACGTGAATTCCTGATGCGAGCCAACCTGACTTGCCAAAAACTGTTTTTCTTCATCTTTTCCTTAACATGAAAAACTCTGCTCGTTTTCCCCAAAGAGGAAATATTACAGCGACTAATGAAAAAAAGAAAATTTAATTTCTTCATTTCTAAGTATAAGGACCCTAAAAATATTTCCAGGAAGACTTAAAGGACTAGGATTTTTCTCTTCGGGAACGCAATTGCAACCTCGGCTTTGCTTATAACCAGTGCTATTTGCTCTATATGGTTTTTTAAAAAATGATGATAATGATGATGGTAAGAAACTAATCAATCATCTTTCAATACAATGATGGAGCTTCCCAACCCTCTTTGCACCCTGCTGTTCATAGCCCTGCATCTATTCCCTGGCCCTTTTTCCCCTTTTTTTTTTTTTCCCTTTAAAAAACGGGTGTATTCCCCTAGTCTTCAGTGATATGATTTCTGGGGCGGTGGTCAGGTCGGTGGTGCGCAGTTCTTGCACTCACCAGCTGCCCTAAAAATTTTTCTGTCAAGAGTGCGTTAGTTAACCTTGATTAAAAAAAAATGTCGCTGTAAATTGTTTGTAATCTAATTTCTGGGTTTTCCCCAAAACGAAAACCCCCAAATGATGGATTATATTTTAAAATTTTTTTTTTGAAAGGTTGATATTTTTTTCCAGAAATTAATATGGGTGATGAGGTTTATCATCGTTCGCCTCGAAAAGTATTGAGAATTGCTAATGAAATTGAAAAAAAACAAAAACTCAAAAGGTTTTAATTTTTTTTTTTTAATTATATTTCTATTTTATTTTATTACGTTTAGTTATTTTCAATCAAAGACAGGAGTTAAAAAAAACCTGAGCATATCTGAACGTTGGGTGGCGACCCAAAACCTCCGCTGATCCCACAACAATTGGGGTTTCCCCTCCCTGTTTTTCCCCCCGAGCATCTAGTACGTGCCGGCCTTAGCCACGGCTTCCCCCGTGTTCCTCTCCCCCGGCAAACTTTTGAGCCTCACATAAACCCCTTCAACTATTGCAAAGTATTTTACCAAGTCCTTTGTCACATCGGGGTCGTTTCCCCTAGGCAACAAAAGACCATACAAGAAAAAAACCATGAGGAGGAGGCTGAAAAAAACGACCTTGTTGAGGGGGGCCGGGGGGGGTTTGCCCCCGAAAGGGTTAACGAGGTGGAAAACCGAGATGGTGAGCCGCGAGGCCGTCGTTCTGTTGTCGTCTGTGGCGTTGTGGCTGTTTTTGGCAAAACTATATTTCTATAAAAGAAAAAAGGTCGACTTTTACGACAATGGGCTTGTAAAGGAAAAAAGTCGTTCATATTGTTCTTAAATGTTTTCTGGGGTTCCTTTTGTTACTTCCCCTTCGTATTTTAAAACTGTTCTATTATTGTTTATCATTTTTTCTAAGGCGTTTTCTAGTAAAATCACGACACACAAGGGTCCTTGGAGGGATGTCGATGCAAAATTTCCCCTCCACCACCTCCTCCCTAAACACTTGGTCAAAGACCTTCCATAAATGGCCCCGTGAGAAATCGATTTCATGCACGTGTTTTGATAGATTTTCTGAACGACACTGACGACGACAAAAAAGACCCTAACGCGGGAACAAAAGAAACCCCCCCAAAGACAAAATGACAAAACAAGACCATGAAACCGACAATGTTAATTGATGAACGACGCAACAACGACCCGACCATGAAAAAAAGCTGACACAATATGACACGACCCCGACACCGACAATGACACGATAAGACGCAACAACATCACACGACCTGACGCGACAAAAACGACACTTACGACGATAAGACAAAACCAACAACGACATGACAACGACAAATAAAACCACATAGACAAAGACACAATGACACTGAAACGACAAAAACGACAAAAAAACCCCTCTGCTATTCTCCCCCCAATCACCCTTTCCCTCGGGGTTGCGCCTCTTTCTCATTATTTTTTGCTTGGAAAATAAAGCTGCCCGGGCTGGACTTTCCCCCTCTCCCGCTCTATACCCCGCTTGCTTCCTGCCCTTCCTTCCTCCCTTTTTTCTTATTAAGGGAAAGCCCAGTTCCCAGGAAAATTTTAAAAGAGTTTTTATGTCAGTTCTGTGTGCTGTGCTGTATTTTGTTGCTCTTTCTTCCCCTTTTTCTTTTAGCAACAATGATTTTTTTGTTTATCTCTTTAGTTTTCTTTCCCTTTGGTTTTTAGTTCATCCCCTTGATTTTCTAACTCAGTTACGCGGAGTTTTTCCTTTTACCCTTGCGCTGTGACCTTTTAATTAGCCCCTGATATTCGTTTTTCCCCCCAAGGGATCCCCCTAAATGTGGTGGTCTCAGCGCTTTGATAATTTTTTGTGCAATTTTGCTCTTGGTTTTTGGTGTTGGGGGGGGGGGGACTCTGTAGTGTAGTGGTTAGCACGCTCGGCTTACAACCCGGGAAAAAACCGGTTCGATCCCCGGGGGAGCGAAAAAGACAGATGGGTGGCTTTCTTAAAATCCCTACCCCTGTCCACCCGCAGGGGAAAGGGTACCGGGGGCCAGCCCGGGGGTTTTTTAACCCCCCCCCCCCGGGGTGGGGGCTTCGGCCAAAACTAAAATCAGCAGCGGAGAAAACATTGGCCTGAGGCATTTTCCTCAAACAAAAAAAACAAGAGAAACAAGAGTGTGTGTGTGTGTGTGAGGATGGATCAGCATTACGGTTGTTTTCATGTATTTAGATACTGAAGAAAGCTCCAGAACGTCCACTGAGAAACTGTTTTCTCATGCATTGTATTCTCCTTAACATGCTTAATGATGATTGCACTTAACGACAAAATGATTATAATATGATACATCTTCCGAGTGTAATGAGTTTTCTTCTTTCTATATGGAATTTACACATATCTATATAATTCTTTAGTTTCATATTCTTTCGTTAGTTAAACTTAATCGATCCCTTTTGTACCAGTTTGTCAAATTCGTCGAAAATCCAATTCGAAAATACTATGAAGTTACGTATTTTGTGTAGTCTATGTAGTAGGAGTATATCCAAACAAGTGACGTTCAGAAGTGGTGGCGTATTTGTCGTGCATTATGATGAAATGTCGTGCTAATGGTACGTTGGTGTCATGTGGCATCGCGGTGTCAGGAGGATGCTGTCGATGCCGCAGAGTTGACATGGAGTGCTGATGCAGTTATTAGTTCACGCCGCTCATACCTAGACTTGAAATGTTGTGTTTCATCCCCTGTGTCCATAATGTGGAAATATTTTCATTACATTGCGCTTGATGACGGCAATTAATTTCTGCCTGATATTGTAATTGTTTCAGTGGTTGTGGAGATGATTAACGCCGTGCTCATCTCGCTGCGGACGTGATACCAGCAAGTGACCCAAAATATCTCCCTTATTAAAAATTTAGCATAAGTTTATCACTGAACTTTTTAAATTTTTATGGGGGTTTCGTTACAGCGAGAACGGCTCAGATTTCCGCGTGCCAAAGTCTAACTTTCCCAAAAATTGCTCTATAAATTGCCTCTTTGAAGATTTCTTGGCAACAGGATGGGGTAAAATTTGAAATGTGTATAATTTTATAATACTGGAATCCTTTTTTTTTTTGTAATATGCTAATCGAGCTTGCTTTTCCCCTGCAACATGTTTTGCTTCTTGTATTATCATTGTCCAGAGGTTTTAAAGGTTATGTCATTATTGAATATTGCAATGTTCACTTAGCGTCCATTGTGTGTTGGACTTGATATATCACGACCCCGGACACTCAGGATCCTCTTAGTCCGTAGACTGCGTGTTATTTTTTTTTTTTTTCCGGGGGAGTCTGTAATATGATAATTGAAAAAGTTTTAATTCCCCGCCAGAATGCTCTCGCGGACCCTTGTAGTGTTCTGGCCGCCCTTTCACCTCTATCCTTTTTTGCTTCTCTTTCCCCCCCTTTTTGATTGCTTCCCCTTTTCTTCAGAATTTTTTCAACCTTTCTTTGTTCTCCTTCATCCCACATGCTAATTTTTGCTTCCCCCCTCCTCCTCCTCCTTCTCCTCTTCCTTTCTGTTCCCTCCCACCCTTGTGACGTAAAGTTTTTCAATTTGATAGAGCGTGGGTGTTTCGATTTCCAGGGGTGAACATTTCTTAATTGCAGAATCTTACTTGCAAATTAAAGACCGCTTGGTTCTTGTGTGTATCTGTGTGTGTATGTGTGTGTGTGTGTGTGCATATGTGTGGGTGTGGGTGTGAGTATGAGTGTGAGTGTGAGTGTGTGTGTGTGTATATGTACGTGTGTGTATGTATGGGTATTTGGCTAATTGCATTAAAATTTGTTGCTCTTACCTGGGATGGGAAAGTCTTGTAGGTCACTTTTCCGTCTTATATTTTGCTACTTTACGTATTACATTTAGATACTTAAGTGTTTGCTTTTATTTTTCTTAATTTAATGTTGGGTATCATTCCTCTTTCCTAACCCGATTCACTCGTTCCATTACTTGGCATGATTGTAGCGGAGTTCATCATGGCGGCAGTGGCATACTAGCAGCGGTATATATAGATAGAGCTTAGAAACTATTCTAGTCAAGTATCGTAATAGTATTCTAGTCGAGCATAAATTTTTTTCCCTCCCCTTTCCCCTCTCTCTCTCTCCCCCTCTCTCTTTCTCTCCCCTCTCCCCTCTCTCTCTCTCTCTCTTCTTCCTCTCTCTCCCTCTCTCTCTCTCTCTCCTCGTCCGTTTTCTAACTCATGCCAAAAATTTTTAAATCTCCTAAGCGTATGGTTATTTTAAAAACCCCAGGTTAGTCCCTTGATGCGCCCCAAAATTCTGTAGGGGTATGTTGGAAGATTGACGGGGGCCTGGGAAAACTACACGGGCCCCCTTTGGGGTCAATAGACCAACTTAGTGCGCTGTGACGGTGCGAGAGGGGGAGTGTTTTATGGGGTACCCGAAGAAGGGAAGGAGAGAAGGGGAAAATTTTCACGACTTCTGACAAATTTAGGGTGCAGCTGTGACGTGGGGGTCGACGGTAGGGGACTCGTATTTGTATCGTCCTTGGGATCGCGGGACCCCGGTGGGGTTTAAGGGGGCTTTAAAAAAGGGGAGGGAAGAACAGACAGGTAGGGTGGCTTTGGGGGCTTACGAAAGGTTTATGGGGGTTTAGAGGGCTGGGTAAATAATCCCTCTCGGCGAAGAACTGGGGGCATCTTTGAGGTGATTTTTCCCAGAAGCTGCCTTGGCCTTTTTAAAAAGGTTACAAAGGATGAGAGAGGGGGGAGAGGAGAGAGGAGAGAGAGAGAGAGAGAGAGAGAGAGAGAGAAAAGAGAGGGGGGAGAGGGGGGAAGAGAGAGAGAGAAAAAAGGAGGGGGGTAGGAAAGAAAGGGGTTTTTCATTTTTTACCTTCAATTATCTAGCGATTGAGTAAGTGTCGTGAGGGGAAAAACAGTTCATCTAGCGGTTTAAGGAGGATGAGTTGAGGTCACCCTTGGAGACGACCCAAACTATCAAAATAAAAAAACCAAAGAGATTTCCCAACCCCCCTAGCAACAGGGTGTCTATAAATATCCGTGGTGGCCATAAAGATCATATGCAATGTTCTGATTTTGCTCGACTGTCCCGCTTACACAGAAACCCACAGAGTTACAGTTTGTCTTAATATTAAATAGTAGTATCAGGAAATCGGGTAAGAAAGAGGTGTGTGAAGTTGTTTTTTTTGGTTTGTCGCCCATAAGATGGGCCCCTGGTCATCTCGGGGGCACAACTGTGACCCTGGACGCACACCTATGGTTTTTTCTCTGTGACACACCACTGTCTTGGGTGTGACTCATTAGATGTTAAGCCGCTATCAAATCCGGGAAATCCAACAAACTGCTCAATTTTATTTATTATATCTTTTTTTAATCCAAAGAGTGGTTTTTCCTTTTTCTTTAGATAGTGATTGAAAATTTTTGTAAATTTAAAGGGATGGTTTTTTGGTGTAAGCAAAAAAAGCGACATGTTCTTTATAGTTTAAGAGCACAAAACAAGGCCTTTATTCATATGAAAAGCTGTTGCATTCCGTTAAGTAGTGGCGCTGCAAATCTGTCCAACATTCCATTTTTGCAGACAGGAGACAAACATTCACGGACTAAATAACTGAGTTCAAGGTTGGTGATGCGACGCGATTTCTCGTCTGATTGAGGTTGTGCAATGGCCGCAGCATGCATGAGTTGCCCTTTATTTTTATTGATCACCCACTTTGCATGCAAAATACTGATGTCTTCACCTGTTGAGTCAATTATCTTTTATACTGCTTCTGTGTCAACGATCTACTTGTACGAATATAATAAGTCTGTCTGGAGATTTCGTAAATGTTAGGCATAAATGTTTGATTTATATAATGTCACTTGTAAAATTAGGTATGTTGGAATATGAAAATCCTGTTCGAATTCCACACAGTAATAACAACACATTCGTCATGATATCACATCACACAAGATTAATTACGTGGAATTTGCGAGTTTAACACACACACACACACACACACACACATATTTTTCTCATCTACTCATGAAACTGCCCTCGGTATTGTCATTCTCGCATTTTAATATTTTTCTCATACTGTATATCAAATTACTCAAATCGCGTTCACTGTACGTTATGTTATTTAGTGAATATATGTATGCATTTGCGTGTGTGTGTGTGTGTGTGTGTCTGTGTGTGTGTGTCTGTGTGTGTGTGTGTGTGTGTGTGTGTGTGTGTGTGTGTGTGTGTGTGTGTGTGTGTGTGTTTAACCTCCTCCTAGCTGTCCTCGTACGCACGCAACATGATGAATGAGTTGCTGTTGCAGTTTTGTGACTTCGGAATAAGAAGATACTATTTGCCGCCTTGCCGTGCGTGGAGGCCGTGCATGAGGCGCTGGTGACATTCCTGTTTTCTTACGTTGTTTCTAGATTGTGCGTGTCTTTCAGGCGTGGTTTGGCCAATTTTACTGCATCATTATATCTGAGAGTGCTAGTTACCAATTTCTATATTAGGGGTCACTCCACCAGAAGGATATTATCTTTTGGGTGTGAATTTGGGATTTTGAAGACACATGCAGTAATGGTGCCACGTGTATCTGTTTAGACCTATGTTGGTGTTCCTTGTAAAATTTAGGATATTATTTGATAGTTTAGATAGTGTCGCAGCGTGCATGGCATAACTTGTTTTTTATTTTTTATTTATCCCGGATCATAATTTCGAGGGGAAAATAATTGTGTAGATTTTGTTTTCAACCAGATGACCTGAATGAGACTGGAAGGCCCTCCTGCTGTGAATGACGTTATTGTACAAAATATAATTGAAATCCTGGGAAATATAATGCGCAAGGTAATGGTAATGGCCGGCGCATGAAGTTTAGCAATACAAGACCAGTCCAAATATGAAACTGTGTAATATATATGAAACATAAAAAAGAAATAGCTACACTGCAGTAAAGAAAATGGTGCAACAAAAATGACACAAGAGCGTGCCCAATGCGTGCACTCGGTACCGCGTCAGGAGAGAGACAGCCGAGGCACCTCACGTCTTTGGGAGCTTCCGGGGGAGGATAAGAAAAAATGGCCTTTCCGAATTGGTCGGTATGGAGTCAAAGAAAGGTCTCGAGGCCATCACGTTCGGCGATGTTGTGGTGCCTTTCTTGGGGAACGCTCTTGTTTTCGAGAGCAATGTTACCTAAAGGTTATGTAGGTACTGAGGCGATGGTCCGAGGATTTGATGCATCGTAGTATGACACAAGTGCAAAGCCGCAGCTGTCCGTCCTGTGGTTGCAAGAAACTGGAGGAGGAAAGTAGCGGTGAGGTGGAGACGCGTTCCATCCAGCTGGTCGTACTGTAAGCGATGTCTTGACGCACGACTGAGGCGGGAGACGAGGGTTTCAGGGTGGCGGTGAGGGTTGAATAGTAATGTGGCGACCTCCCGACTGTTATATCAGCGGTAAAATAGACTTATTGGAACCTTGATCATTATACGATAAACGAACGAAGAAATATGTGAGGTAACATACACTAAATAGTTTCATCAGTATTTCACAGTCCTTAGAACGTTATCGGTATGATTGTCAAAATTGCACTTTACATTGTAAACGTTTGTGTTTTCATCATTTTGATGTTTATCTTTGTTGCAATACTTTATCATTTAACTTTTTTCTAGAAAAAAAACATTATTTCCGCTTTGAAATTAATTTAGTCATGCTACACAATCCTTATATGAAAATGTTAGAAAAAGAAATTGTATCACGTACGTTCTGAAAACCTCACCTTTTGTCCGTTTTCAATATTAAAGTGATGTAGCCTCGAGGCTGACTCTCACATGTACAGACAAAGGTGAAAGGTCAAAGAAATGAAGGAAGGAAAAAGAGTGATGACAAGTAAACATGTAAACAAAGGTTAGGAATGAGGAAATGAGAGGAACGGAAGGGACGAAAGATAAAGAAACAATGAAACAGAAAAAGGCTAAAACATTATGTTGAGAAGGTTGTCGACAGAGACAGACAGACAGACAGACAGACAAAAATAAAAAAATGCTGAGTAAAAAATGGTGCAAACTGAAGAACGGTCGTGGTAAAGGCAGAGCTTGGAACCCACACTAATCTTTGGAAGTTTGTGAAGAAAAAGCAAATTGCAAAGGGAGAGGAATGAGGGGGAATCAGTGATGATGAGGAGGAGATGGTGGTGGTGATAAAGTGTAGGAGGAGGAGGAAAAATAAAAGCTAGCGAAAGGTTGAAAATAGAGATAGAAATTGAAAAAAGAAAATAAAGAATTAAAATAATAAAGAACAGAAAAAGTAGGGAATACAAAAAACTGAAAAAAATTATACTGAAATTTTTTAAGTAGCGAAATAATACAGTTGGAAAAATGAAAGGACAAAAGAAACGAGGAAAAAAGAAAAGTGTTTGACAATTTGAAATACAATGTTGGAGGGATGACACACACACACACATGTTTCTTAGTATGACTTACGAAGAGAGCAATACGACCCCCGAGTGCCTGCTAAAAAAAACACCTTCCCCTTCTTCCCTCCGCCTTCGTCTCCAACAACTGCAACAGAAGCTTTAGTAGGCGGAAACATGAGGATGCGAGCGAGGAGAGAAAGTGTAGCAGGAAATGGGTCGGAGTGTGTCGGGTGCAGTGATACCAGCAGTGAGGGAGATGAGAGAAAAATGAGAAAATGTGTGAGGCAACAACAGTAGAGGGGCGAGGGCTTCTGGTAGGGGGGAAGGGTGAGGGAAGGGGAGGAGGGTGCATAGTCTAAGCATTTGTAATAGTATTGATGAGTAATTGTTTTCTATATAGGACACGAGGGAGGCTCCTGGAATCATCAAAGACTCTGACCATGATAATGGTTGATTTATGATGATGTGTTGTGTGTGTGTGTGTGGTGGTGTGTGTGTGTGTGTGGTGTGTGTGTGTGTGTGTGTGTGGTGTGTGTGTGTGTGTGTGTTTATGTGTATATGTGTTTGTTTTGTGTGTGTGTGTGTGTGTGTGTGTGTGTGTGTGTGTGTGTTTATGTGTATGTGTGTTTATGTGTGTGTTGTGTGTGTGTGTGTGTGTGTGTGTGTGTGTGTGTGTGTGTGTGTGTGTGTGTTTATGTGTATGTGTTTTGTGTGTGTGTGTGGGTGGGTGGGTGTGTGTGTGTGTTTATGTGTATGTGTGTTTATGTGTGTGTGTGTGTGTGTGTGTGTGTGTGTGTGTGTGCGTGTGTGTGTGTGTGTGTGTATGTGTGTGTTTATGTGTGTGTGTGTTTATGTGTGTGTGTGTGTGTGTATGTGTGTGTGTGTGTGTGTGTGTGTGTGTGTGTGTGTGGTGTGTGTGTGTGTGCGTTGTGTGTGTGTGTGTGTGTGTGTGTGTGTGTGTGTGTGTGTGTGTGTGTGTGTGTGTGTGTGTGTGTGTGAATATAATAGAATATAATAGAATATATTTATTTGCTCAGACTTTATAAAAAGTATGGAGCACAGCTCCTGTGTAATATATGTACACATTCATAGCAAAAACATCATCTAAACAGCTTAATCAAAGCATTTACAAATTGTGCTAAATTTGTTAATATTATTACATTTTTGTTCTGCATCAGCATTGCAAATTTAGAGTGATTTGGGTGTAACCTGTAATACTCTGGTATGTATCTGCTTCTTAACTGAATAATGTCCTCATTTTGACATTGCAACAGAACGTGATATTCGTCTCCTAGTTGTCCGTCATTACATTGAGTACAATATCGCTCTTCCCTGCTTATTTGACAATTTCTTCCAGTAATAATTGGCAGCTGATTATTTCCTGTGCGGAATTTAGTTAGAGAGATACGATTAGTTTTATTTAGTTTGGCTAAATACTCTTCAATCTCATAAACTTCTTTATACATCTTATAGCTACTGCAAATGCCTCTGCTTGTTACATTTCTATACCAAGTTGTTATCCATATATCTTTTAATTTCTGTTCCACCGCTTTCCTAAACCATTTTGGGTTGTTAATAGTGTACAACCATAGTGTTAAACAATTCAATTTGAATGTCAACTGGCAAGTCATATTTGCGTGAGGTGCCAATTAGCGCGTACAAGCGAGACCACCGAGAGACATCTCGGTGGCCACGGTACAAGGCCCTCGTTGCTTGTTCCTTTAATTCCAACTTCCCCTTCCTAAACCTCCCATTATAATTCAACAATATACCTAAGTATTTCTACTCGCTAACTGTGTTTAGTGTTTACAAATTGTCAAACAGCACAGATAATAGCAATTGCAGTTATCCGTGGCGGCAATCAAGGTCTTTCATAATGTTGGGCTTCAGAAATAATCACAGAGAGCATTCAACACTCAGCCGGAAATAGCTGCTTCCACAGAGAGGCGCGCAAATCAAGGACTGTTTTTTTCTTCTTTTTCTAATTTGTCAACCGTCACATTTTCGAAGACTTTAATCATCCCGAATGTTCTTGTCATTATGTATGTTTTTTCATTTCAATCGCATTTTTGTTGTCATTAAGTGGTGTGTCCTTTGTTGTAGGATATTTTATTTTATTTAGTTTTCCCATGAATTATTTTATTTTATTTTACTTTTAGACTTATTATTATTAGACTTAGATTTTATTATAGACTTTTATTTAAACTTTAGACTTTGACTTATTTTAGATTCATTCAGGTCTTATTACTTCATTAAATTGGGTCACATTCTGCATAAACAAAGGATTAATGTGGCGGGTCACGTTATGATGTCACTGCAAGTTACGTGTGCTAAAAAAAAGTGAAATCATAAAAAAAGTTTCCGCAAACATTAAAAAAAATTCCGTTTCGGACAGATAAATAATGATTGACTGTGACGTTCATGCCTTCTATATCGTCTACAAGTGGCTTGGTGTGTGTGTGGTGGTGGGTGGGGGGTGGGGGTGGGTGGGGGTGGTGTTTCCATCGTTCTTTGTGGGTGAGGGAATTACTGCCCTTCCCTCCTTCAGGAAATTCTTAAGTAAGCTCTCAGGAGGGAGGGAAAGGGACGTATAAATGACATCCAGGTAGTTGAAAAAGGCAGCGGTGCGTATCAGGCCTAAGGAATAAATAAATAAGGTGTGTGTGTGTGTGTTTTTGTGTGTGTGTGTGTGTGTGTGTGTGTGTGTGTGTCTGTGTGTGTGTGTGTGTGTGTGTGTGTGTGGTATTTTCTAGACTCAGACGTAGATTACAAATGCCAGGTAGGACGAGGGGACAATATTGAAGACGAGGAGAACATATCGTAACAAATTATGACTGACACTCTTTCCCTTTTCTTCCCCTAGTCAAGTTACATTCGAGTTTACTGGATTCACAAGATTGATACACAAAACTCCAACTGTTCGTCTCTACCCTGTATGTTCTTTCATTGCGTGTTTTGTCGTATAAGCTTCTACTGCTATGGCTGAAAACTCGACAAATCGCTTCGCCGAAAGTAGATGAGTATCTCAAAGTTTGACTTCCATATCGCCCCAGGGAATGGAACTTCTAACTAAATATGCTACATTTTCTTTTTCATTGTTCTGCGACGTTCTCTTCTCCCTGATACCTCTCTTCCCTCTCCCTGTACTCTCTTTCCTGGTTTGTGACCTCCTTCTCTCTTCTCATCTCTTTCGTGTCTTTTCTCCTGCTTCTCTCTCCTCTCCCCTCTTACCTCTCCTCCTTCCCTCTCTCCTTCTCCTCCTCTCTTCTGCTTTTCTGCTCTCTTCCCTCCTCTCCTCTCTCTCTCTCTCTCTCTCTCTCTCTCTCTCTCTCTCTCTCTCTCTCTCTCTCTCTCTCTCTCTCTCTCTCTCTCTCTCTCTCTCTCTCTCTCCTCTCTCTCTCTCTCTCTCTCTCTCGCGTTCATTTGCTAGCTTGCAAAAATCAACACTGAAGCAA
>JACEEZ010004235.1:60000-80000 GCA_016584305.1 Chionoecetes opilio | reverse complement strand
ATATATATATATTTTTCACCTGAATGTTGCTTCTCTATTTTCTATTATTTTTTTCACATGAGCACCATTTCCATGCAGAACCTTGCGGAAAAGCGTGTTAAGTGTGCCTTAATATCAGTAAAGACCTCTTCTCCAGTGATAAACAAAATATATTCCTGAGTCTAAATACAAAAGTACGAGGTATAAAGTGCCTCTATATGCCTTTCAAGGGTGTTACGCTCTGTATTAAGGGATTAGAGGAGCTAAGACATCTTACAGTACATAGATAGACGCAGGTTTCCTTGTATAACGATAAATATATTAGAGAGGTACCTGATCTCTTAAAGTGTTTTGGTATACAAACAATAATAAAGAGTAACCAGAGTAATTTCTTCTCAAAAATGTGGACTGAAAGATCAACTATGGAAGATGATCCATTTGTTTTTGTGTTAAAGATGGTGATGGAAGAAAACGTTCCCATAATATCTAATTATGTTCGAGACTTAGTAAGAAATGATACTGATGATGTAGAAAATGCAAGGGAAGAGTTAAGGATAAAAGTTGCAGCTTCTACCTCAACAAAATTTCAATATTAGTATACTGTAAACCCTGAACTAAAAAGTACATGAAATCTATAAAGGAAAAGACAGTGTTAACGACTTGAAACGTATTTCCTGGACACGGTTGCGCTTAAGCGCGCACTCCCTTGCCTCTGAAGAGGTACGACTGGACAGAAGGGCAGACGGAAGACTGCCCCCGAGGCGGTTGTTGGATGCAGTGAAGTGCAACGGAAAAAACATTATTTGAGCAATGTTCCTTATCAACGTTTCGTGATTTTTTTCAATCACACATTTCACTTGGAAAATTTAATGAATGACAGATGATTATGAGTGTTATCTGCTTTTCAGAATTTTATTGCTTTTCAGGCTGATAGCAACGTTTTCTCTTATTTGGTATGAATGTCACATGTGGAGTATAAATCTTTTGTTCCTTTATGGTTTGATTTTACCTTTTCGATTTTTGATTTTCGCGATGCTTAAGCAACGTTCTTTTACATGTTTCTTAATTGATGTTTTATTTTGCCACGCTTTTGTATCATAACTTATGAATATAGTTTATTATTATTACCTGTTTCTGTTTCATGCAGGTTTATGATGATTTAAGATTTTACAGTTTTTTCTTGTACTTTGTGTTTCTTTTTAACTTGTACTTTGTGAGAATTTAATCATATTTCATGTAGCTTAAATGCGATGTTATTTTCAAATTTAGTTTTAAGTAGAATTGCTGAATTTTTAGGTTGAGCTGATAGGAAATGACATATTTATTACATGGAAGTATATATACATTTTTTTTATGTGAACAAATACTAAGGCGCCACATCGTTTCCCATTAACATTTTTAAGACCCTTGATACTTTTGTTGATGACTGATTAGAGTAAATTTCTGGTCCATGAGTAATTTTTGGTATATTATGTAATTTCTTTGTATGCGTTTTTGTGGACAATAAAATATCTATCTATCTATCGATGTATTTATACGCTTGTGGGATAGCGATTCTGATCACATTTAAGTCCGTATGATCCCATTACTTCGCCGCTTTGGATCCTTCGCAGTTGTTGGCTTCAAGGCGTCAGCTCAAGTATCGTGCATCAGTAAGATTAGTGATAAGTGTTTCCTTGAACGCTACGTTGTAAACACGTACTCTCACCAACGTCAAGGAGGATAGAACATCATAATATTATGAGCAAAACACGCACGCACACACACACACACACACACACACACACACAACACACACACACACACACACACACACACACACACACACACACACACACACACACACACACACACACACACACACACACACACACACACACACACACACACACACACACACACACACACACACACACACACACACACACACACACACACACACACACACACCTATTGAGAGAGAGAGAGAGAGAGAGAGAGAGAGAGAGAGAGAGAGAGAGAGAGAGAGAGAGAGAGAGAGAGAGAGAGAGAGAGAGAGAGAGACCAGCGGTGGGAAACAATGACACCCCAAGCAGAAAGTTCGCCTATCAAATAGTGTTTACAACCAATAACATTTATCCAACTGAATAACTTTTTAATCGCTTCCTCAGTTCAGAATCAGCACTGTTATGGAAAAAATAGTTACATGATGTTAAAACTGAGGTGGAAGGCTTCGAGGTGTTGCTGTGGTGGTGTTGATGGTGATGAATTAATGAGTATAGGACGTTAAGTGAAAAAAAAAAAAGCTCAAAGAAAATAAAGCGTGAAGAAAAAAGAAGGAATGAAAAAAAAGAGTTGCATGAGGCGAGGTGGACAAGAGGAAAAAGATGGGGAGATGTCGAAGGAAGAAAATGGTATAAAAAGGAGAGACGGTAGAGAGGGAACAATGGTGTAGGGATGGAAGAGGCGTAGACGAGATGGATATTATGTGGGAGGGATGGAGGGGATTAGGTGCTTGTGTGGTGGAGGGAGGGAGGGAGGGAGGGAGAGGGAGGGAGGGAGAGGCAGGGGGGTGCCGTGAGTTATGTGAGGGGCGTGTTTGGGGTTTTCGTCCCCTAGGCGTGGAGTGTGAGGGGCGTGTTAGAAGGGTTTTAAGGGAGTGTGTCTCGAATCCGCAAGATATATCCCATCCAAGACTCCGAAGCTCCACAGAATGTTAATTTTTCTGTTTCATGATCTACTGTTATTTTTGTAGCCAGATGACGGTTGTTTTATAATCCACTTTACACCAAGGAAGGAGTCACAAAACTAGCATCCTTAATCAGGTGTTGCATTGGTTTTCAGTCTCATGATGTAAACCAGGCCCTAAGCGTTACAGTAAATAAATATCAATTTGTATTTTACTTTGGATGTGTCACTTATTGTCAAATATTTGGGGCCATCCAAACATGCATTTAAATTAAGCTGTATATATGCGTGCGCGCACACACACACACACACACACACACACACACACACACACACACACACACACACACACACCACACACACACACACACACACACACACACACAACACACACACACACACAACTATACCACATCGAAACTGCACACACCACAGCACCGACAAACACCACCCCACAACACGCGACAAACACGCAGCACAGCCACACACAGCAGATTTATATGTACAGCACATTCTCTGGAGAAACTTTGTCCAGAAACTTCATCGTGTTAGCTTGTCCATCTAATTAGTGCCCGCCTTCAATAACTTGCGGCGGCAAGGACACTGGCTGAACAGGCCCGGATAGTGTTCATGGCTGAGGTTCCCAGGAGCAGCAGTTTTTCATGAAGACTTTTTGTACAAGGAATATCTTGCCCCTGAGAAAGTGTCACATCTAGTTATGTGTGACCTTTGAATTTGCATACATAGGAGACTTAACCGGCCTTGGCATCAGTGTTTTCCTGCCCAGGGAGCACCATTACAGCAAATTTCTCTTTTGATTACTTTATTTACTCTTTTATGCATCTTCAGTTACCTCCTATCGTCAAGGCTCTACATGATTGACCTTCACGTTGGAGGTATTGTGTCGCTGGATTCATGGTGACATTCCATTCACTCACCTTCGTACGTTCACTCTGCCTCCTGCCGTTTATAACTTTCTTCCTCACCCAACCTTCTTCCCTTCCTCTCCACTTTTTTTTATGTAGTCTGCATCATGCACGTTTTCACGCTGAAAATTATACCCTGTGTCTCGTCTCTCACAAGTAAGTGATGTTTGGTTTGTCACATACTAATAGTATGTGTGTGTGTATGTGTGTATGTGTGTGTGCGTGTGTCCGCGTTTGTTTTTGGTTTATTGTTAGTGTTGCGTTGCGTGTCGTTGATTTGTTTTTGTTTTTGTTTCTTGTTTGTTTGTGTGTTTGTGTATGTGTGAGTTTGTGTGTGTGTGTGTGTGTGTGTGTGTGTGTGCACGCTTTACTGTGTCTTGCGACTACTTATCAACTTATGGCAACTTATCAACGCTCTGTGTCCCTTCTCAGGCAAGGCGTCACCACATCACTCTCGCGACCTGAATCTGTATTTGACTATCCTCCCGGGAAGCATCAAGACAAGTTACCGTGCAAAAACATCAGTATTCACCATCAGTCGTAAATCATACACCAACCACACTCACATGATGAAACTTACGGCCAAGCTTTGAAATATTCACATTTATCACTTTACTGAAATAAGCTTATGTATTTTGATAAAGTGTTTTAAATCTTACATCAGTCATCCACGAGATAGGCTACTACTTATATTAATGGATGCTTTTATTTTTATATGAGTATGTAAGAATATAATACTTTCATAAGAAATTGTAGCAAAACACTAATTAATTACAGGACTGGACTGGCCTCAGGTAGGATGCGGTTGATAATAGTGAGCATAATATTGTTGTGTGTACGAGTAGTAACGGGAAGTGAATGATTTTGGTACAAAAAATGAATTGTTCCCACCAACATAAACATATTTTATATTAATGAAATTCATCACTGATAATGTGCAATGTGCATGGATTGAAAAAATTATAGTTATGCAGCTGATTTTAGTTAAAGTTCATTCACGAATAACGCGCTTATGTCGCGGTGAGCCTCACGTCCCTCCCCTCCCCTACTTCCCTCTAACTCTCTCTCTAACTACTCTACTCTACTCTAACCCCTCTCTCTCTAACTACTTCTACAACGGAAAGTTATTGATAGATTCTTATATGAAAGACAAACATATATATACGTACAAGTAAGTACATACAGAGACAGACAGACAGACAGACAGACAGACAGACAGACAGACAGACAGACAGACAGACAGACAGACAGACAGACAGACAGACAGACAGACAGACAGACAGACAGACAGACAGACAACAGACAGACAGACAGACAGACAGACAGACATGACAGACAGACAGACAGACAGACAGACAGACAGAAACAGACAGACAGACAGACAGACAAAACAGACAGACAGACAGACAAGACAGACAGAAGACAGACAGACAACAGACAGACAGACAGACAACAGACAGACAGACAGACAGACAGACAGACAGACAGACAGACAGACAGAAGACGACAGACAGACAGACAGACAGACAGACAGACAGACAGACGACAGACGACAGACAGACAGACAGACAGACAGACAGAACAAGACAGACAGAGACAGACAGACCAGACAGACAGCAGACAGACAGACGACAGACAGACAGACCAGACAGACAGACAGACAGACAGACAGACAGACAGACAGACAGACAGACAGACAGACAGACAGACAGACAGACAGACACGACAGACAGACAGACAGACAGACAGACAGACAGACAGACAGACAGAACAGACAGACAGACAGACAGACAGACAGACAGACAACAACAGACAGACAGACAGTCACAGACAGACAGACAGACAACAGACAGACAGACAGACAGACAGACAACAGACAGACAAGACAGACATGACAGACAGACAGACAGACAGACAGACAGCAGACAGACAACAAAGACAGACAGACAGACAGACAGACAACAGATAGCAGAAGAGACAACACAGACAATAGACACAGACAGCAAGACAGCACAACAGACAGACTACAGAGACAGAAGACAGAACCATGATGGCGAGACCAAAACAGCATGCATAGAAAGTAGGGAAAAGTTAATAGAAGAAAAAAATCCGTCTAGAGTAAGACGACTGTCAGGAGGAGGAAAAAATACATCCTAAATGATGAGGTATAAAAGTCATGCTGCCTATTTCCTCCTCCTCCTCCCCCTCCTCTTCCTCCTCCTGATGTTTTTTTTTTCCTCTCCTCCTCCTTCTCTTCCTCCTCCTTCTGTTTTGTGCCTGTTCATTTTTATTTACATTTTTTTCTCCTATGGGTTTTATTATTATCATTTTTCATATATATAATCTTAAAAAATTTGGACTGAAACGCCATACATAGCAAGATAAGCATTCATAGTATTAAGATGGAAAGAATGATATGGGACGAAAAGAAAAATTCGCATGAAGTTCATAATGATATTTTCTTTGGAAGTTATGATTGGGTGAAGAACATGTCCACTTCGGCTTTAATTCTCTTGAAAACTTGAGTAGGAAATAATTTACGTTATTTGCAAAGGCTTGAAATGAAAAAGAAGAAATATTATGTAAGTGCTGTAAGTGCAGAAAACTTGAAAACTCGTATACTTTGCAGTGGAAAATATGTGCGTGTGTGTGTGTGTGGGTGGATGTGTGTGTGCGTGTGCGTGTGTGTTTGTGTGGGGGTGTGTGTGTGCGTGTGCGTGTGTGTTTGTGTTTGTGTTTGTACGTATGTGTGTGTTTATCTATATGAGGGTTAATTTTCCCCTGAATTGGACATTGTTTAGTTGTATTTGTTGCTGATAATAATTGCTTGTCGAAGTTTTGAATCATGGTTGACATCCAGATATATACTGTGGTATGTATTTTTATATGTGTGTTTGCTTGATTGATGTATTATCAAATATGTAACATTGCTTTTGATGTTATAGTTATTTTTCACTGAGGATGACGGCCAAAGTTCACACACACACACACACACACACACACACACACACACACACACACACACACACACACACACACACACACACACACACACACACACACACACACACACACACACACACACACACACACACACACACACACACACACACACACAAATACACACACACATACACACACACACGCACGCACGCACGCACGCACGCACGCACGCACGCACGCACGCACGCACGCACGCACGCACGCACGCACGCACGCACGCACGCACGCACGCACGCACGCACGCACGCACGCACGCACGCACGCACGCGAGAGAGATTTTCGTGTGCCCCTGTGCTGCCAAGATTAGTGTGGTATGGCCTCCCAGGCTCCAGCAGCCTGTGTTAAGGCTTACTAATGGACCAGAAAATGTTGTGTTTTGTTTCTATGTACATTTTTGTACACCGGTCCTCGCCACTGAAAAATTGGTATACTGTAGTGTTGCTGACAGCTACGGACGGTGAAGAAAACGAAGGCGAGGAGGCTACCCTTGTCCCATATCTTGTCTTCGGCAGGGACTGGAGGTCTTGCCTGTTTCTCGTGACAGCTATAAAAAGAAGGAAAATTGGATTGGGCAACGACGGAGGGTTATGAGAAGTTGCCGCCGAATGCTACGTGGGGAGAGTTTCTGAGTGTCGTATAGAGGCCGTGTGTGTCAGTATATGGAGGGTTTTATATGCTTATGTGTTGCTTGTTATAATATTAGCTTTGCCTTTGCTGTTTTAGGCTCTATATGTCGTGGAGTGACTCAGAGTCGTGGAATTACAAAGTAACCGTATCCACTGTCTATTTAATTCTGAAAAGTTATATTAGTGAAGCTTTTATGCGCTTTTTTTATGTTCCTATCGAATTTTAGGATCAAATTTTGCTTTTTATTTTCGATAGTAAAAATGAAGTCAGAAGAACCTAAAGAAACCTGAGTATTTTGTTGCTTCTCTGGCTTACTACTGTTGTTTTTACTACTACAACTACTGTTTTTACTACTACTACTACTACTACTACTACTACTACTACTACTACTACTACTACTATTATTATTACTACTTTAACCACTACTACTTACTTCATTCCTCTCTACCTAAATTTCACAATGACCTAAAGAAACCTGAGTATTTTGCTGCTTCTCTTGATGCTCCTAAACCCTCTCTCCCTCTTAAATGAATTTCCCATTATTATTCTACACCGCAGTCACGTTTAAATAGCTCCATGTATACGTATTAGCATTTACTTGCCCTATATATTTTTTTTTCTCGTTTTTTTTATGGACACGCCCGGCCTCCTGGAAACGTTGAGATGACAAATGGCGACGTTTATGGTAAGAAATATTTCCCTCACGAACTCTATTTTTTTTTCTTTAGCATTTATTAATCCATTTGTGATCTTGCCGCCATCCCGCTCCATCCAGGCCGCTTCCTTGCCCCATAAAGCCGCCCCACTGCCCCGTTTAGTCCCGCCCCACCCCACCCCGCCCCACCCTGGCCTTTCCTCACGCTATATTGCACTGGTCTGCTTCAAGAGGGACAGGAACCGGTGATACTAGAACAACGTAGACCCGCCGTCAATTGTCATTCTTCCCTTGTCTCACCCTCCTACCAGAGAGAGAGAGCGAGAGAAAAAAAAGAGAGAAAAAAAGAGAGATACAAGAGATAAAATAGAGAGAGAGAGAGAGAGAGAGAGAGAGAGAGAGAGAGAGAGAGAGAGAGAGAGAGAGAGAGAGAGAGAGAGAGACCATCTGGTGTAGTGTGGTGCCAGTCACGTCTCCATATTTGAGTTTCCATCCTTCCTGCCTTCCTGCTTTCCTTCCTTCCTTTCTTTCCTCCCTTTTCCCTTCTCTTTCCTTGAATATCCAACGTCTAATTTTTTTCATCCTTTGTGTATCTTCTTTCATCACTCCTCAATGTCTTCATGTTTCCCCCTGCTACCAATCATTTCTCCATTCTCGTCTTTCTTTTCCTCACTTCTTCCTCCCTCTGTATCACTCCTTCCTTCACTCCTCCTTCCTTCACTCTTCCCTCCTTCAAATCCTGCTTCTCTTCACCCAAGCGTGGCTACTCGGGTGTAAAGCTGATGTGTGGAGTGCCTTGTGACGCAAGCTTGCAACTCTCCTCTCTCTCTCTCTCTCTCTCTCTCTCTCTCTCTCTCTCTCTCTCTCTCTCTCTCTCTCTCCTCTCTCTCTCTCTCTCTCTCTCTCTCTCTCCTCTCTCTCTCTCTCTCTCTCTCTCTCTCTCTCTCTCTCTCTCTCTCTCTCTCTCTCATTCCAAGTCATTCCAAGGCCACCTATTCAGCAGCATTCTATCATCTCTTCTCTCATTCCCTCTCCCCTATAATTCCTAAACCAACTCTGTTTTTTTTTCACAAATGTGTTTTCTTCTTCACTAAATAGTAGATAACTCTTATTAACCCAGACGCCACCCCTCACACCTGTTTCCTCAACCGTCGCTACATTCTACGCCCGAGTCTCTTTAAATTGAAAGCCACGAGATGGAATAATGAAGTTATGTTAATGGTTTAGCAACAGGAGGTTTGGTGTCCTATTGATTGAGTTTGTACTGCTGGAATCTTACGAGGAGAAGTTGTGAGGTGTGGGACAAAGATGCTGGAGTCACGGGGGTGTTAGTGTCATTAGGTAACAGAGCTGGCGAGGAATGCTTCTTGGGTTCTGTCATGAGGTTATGGACTTTAAAAGTTTTGGAGGGAGTTTTAAAAGGAGGCTAGAGAGCTTTATTGATGGGGATGAAAAGTGAATGTAGTTAAGTAAAATGAAATACCACGTGTAGGTCTCACGGCCTCTTGTAGCTACTTTATTTTCTTATGTTCTTATATTATTATGGACTGGAGATGCTGTGAGTTTTGATCTTAAACACAAAAATCCTGACATTCTGCTCCTGAAGTGAATGACAGTATTAATGGCATTTGGGTGTAGAAATACTGCAATAGTCTTGATACGAATGTTGCAGACACTATAGAAAGAGCTCCTGAAGCCTATACGTATTTATTGGAGAATGATACTGGGACTGCCATCGAGAAAGTTTTCGGTGTGGGTAATGTGATGATACTTTTGGATGTTAATGGTAAAGTATACAATGTTTTAGTGGCGCCGTGAGGTCCTCGAGTGTCCTAGAGGATCCAGTCTTGTCTTACCATGGGGGTGGAGGGGAAAGTTAGGCGATGCTCACGCTGGCACAGTTCTCGCAGCCATCAATCTTCATTTGCATACACTTCAGAGAGGCTGAGCTAGGAACCAGGAGGAGGAGGAGAAAGAGACGAGGAGGAGAAGACGACGAGGGGGAGAAGGAGATGAGGAGGAGAAGGAGATGAAGAAAAGGTGGAGGAAAACAAGGAGGGGTAAATGAAGTTGTCTGTAACATGGCAAGTTTACTCACAGTTTGCCATATTGTTATTGATATTTTTATCATTATTATTATAGTTATTGTTATTTTTATTGTTATTACTATTACTATTATTTTTATCAATTTTATTTCTATTATTGCTATTAGTAATATTAATGCCAGAAATTACCCGTAATAAGTATGATACTCCGAAAGGTAATCCAAATCGCTTTGTACACGTAACACCATGTTTATGACTCTCTCTATATTTTTTTCCACTCTCTCTCTCTCCTCTCTCTCTCTCTCTCTCTCCTCTCTCTCTCTCTCTCTCTCTCTCTCTCCTCTCTCTCTCTCTCTCCTCTCTCTCTCTCTCTCTCTCTTCCTCTCTCTCTCTCTCTCTCTCTCCTCTCTCTCTCTCTCTCTCTCTCTCTCTCTCTCTCTCTCTCTCTCTCTCTCTCTCTCCTCTCTCTCTCCTCTCTCTCTCTCTCTCTCCTCTCCTCTCTCTCCTCTCTCCTCTCTCTCTCTCTCTCTCTCTCTCTCTCTCTCTCTCTCTCTCTCTCTCTCTCTCTCTCTCTCTCTCTCTCTCTCTCTCTCTCTCTCTCTCTCTCCTTCTGTCTCTCTCCCTTTAAGATCGCTGCTCTCTCATCTCTCCTCCTCTCTTCTTCATTCTTCGTTCTCTCTCTCTCAGGTGTCTCCTCTCTCTCATCCGGCCTCACTCTCGGCTCATGACTCTAACTCTGCATCATAGTACTCTCTGCTCTCTCTCATCTCTCTCTCTCAATCTCTCTCTATTCGACTCTCTCCTAAATCTCTCTTCATCTCTCTCTCAGTTCGTGCTCTCTCCTCTCCTCTCTCCTCTATCTCTTTCAGTATCTCTCTTCTCCTCTTCTCTACTCCTCGTCCTCTCAACTCTCGTCCTTCTCTCGTCTTCTCCTCTCTCTCTCTATCTAAGCTATCTCTCTTATGACCTGTAGTATCTTTTCACTCTTCTTTCTTCGTTTTTTCTATTGCTCACTCTTCTTTCTATCAAAGGAAATGGCGTAAAGGATAATTCCACATTTCTTCTGATTACCTCATCCTTTCGTTATGTCATGAATTAGAATCTTCATATATTTATCGGTCCACTGCCTCCTGAGGGCTGATGCGCTTTAGACGAGAGAAAAGGAAGGATCACTGGGAACGTAAATCAGATATTTATTGGGTTAAATTGTTTAGTTTGGTATTGGAAGGAATGTCGTTTAAAAATGTTGTAAAATGCCGGGAGAAGACAGTAGAGAGCAAGACAGTAGCTTACACCTGAGAAAAGGAATATCTTTATAGTAGATCTTTGATATTACCTTTCTAACCCATGAGGCCCAAAACGTAATTTACATTGTAATTTGGGTAGCATAAGACGATTTTAATGAATATAAGCAATGATTTATAGATATGACCTGTTTAGTATCCTTCTTCACTAGCTAATGAGGTATATTCAGTTATTTTTCGTAAATTTATGGCTCGACATCATACAATTTTCTATAGCAAAGGAAAATTCTGGGCGTAAAGGAGATAATATCATTTCTTTCTTGATTACCGCCATCCTTGTGCGGTGAGAGGGAAGTCATGGAAGCAATATAGATGATTACTTGCGTTATATATTTTTTAGTAGCGGTCCAGCTGCCTTGCCCATGAGTGGTGCACTGAACGCGCCGCAGCAACGAGATTGAGAGCAAGAAGTAACGGATTCAAGCTGGAAAAGCGTAGATATAAAAAGGAAATAGGGAAAAACTGGTTCACAAATAGTGTGGTAAATGATTGGAATGGACTCAGTCGTCAGGTGGTCAGTCCGGAGTCAATAGGGAGCTTTGAAAGGAGGCTGGATAGATTCATGGATGGGGATGAAAGGTGGATGTAGGTAGTGTTAATTAACAGGAACTACCACGTGTAGGTCTCGCGTGCCTCTTGTAGCTTCCTTATTTGCTTATGTTCTTATGAGATGGAGTGGGGGTCTTGTGTCATTATTGATACGCTTGCGTCTGTTCTTGTTTCTCTTTCTATTATATAACGCACCATTGTATCTTGGATTATGTTATTTTATAAGATAGATTTGACTTTCCAGAATTAAGTCAGTGCTACACGAAGACCAGTAGGATATCATTGATGCTTGTGGGAACATAAGTTGACATTTCTTTCACCTCGCAGCTCTAAGTAGTGTTGCAATAAGCTTTGTGTGTGTGTGTGCTTGTGTATGTGTGTATGTTTTCTTATCTGGAGTCTGTTTTCTGAATGTCACCAACCCAACGCCTAGACGCCTTGCTAATGCAAATGATAATTATAATTGGATTTGTACCTCTATCACTATAGTGACTATTGATATTAATTATGGTAATTAGAAAAATGATAATGATGCTTTTATTGATATTTCTCATTATCAATTACTTTCGTTATTATTTGTTGTTAATATTTTACTTATTACTATTGTAATATCATTATTATTACTAACATTATTGTTACTTTTATTATTATTTTTTTATTATCATTATCATTATTACTTTCTATTATCATTATCAATTTTATTGTTATAATCATTATCATTATAATATGATTGTATTACTAAAATTATTTCTTATTAATATTATCATTAATATTTCTATCATCATCATTATTCCCATCGCTGCTTTTCATCGTTTTCGTGTTTATCATTTGGTTCGTTATTGCTCTTATTGTAATAATCATTAATATGCAATGGCAAACTGTGCCATGAAATTTATTGATTTCCGATTATACATTTCATATTTAATTTATATCCTTGATAACAAAGTCTCATGAAAATTTATAGGTGGAACGGCAAATGGGAATCTCGCCCATCCCCCCCCCCCCACACGCACGACGCACGCACGCACGCGCGCACACACACACACACACACACACACAACACACACACACACACACACACACACACACACACACACACACACACACACACACACACACACACACACACACACACACACACACACACACACACACACACGTATATGTGGCGTATTTTTCTTTTGCTAATAAATGCATGCGAGAAAAATACATGGGATTTGAAGAGGATCATGAATTAAGAGAAGTATAAGATCAAAGAAATGATTAAAAAGAGGAAGAAAAAAATAAATAATTAGGCGAACAAAATAATTAATGGTTGAAAAATAACGATGAAAATGATGAATAAAATAGCAGGAGGAGGAAGAAGAAGAGGCAGAGGAGGAGCAGCCGTCGCCATCCCTCATGCTTAACTGTCCTCCACCTTCTCCCCCTTCACCACCCTGCCACGCCCACCCACACGCCTGCACTGTGTCTCCTCCCCACGCCCATCTGTCCACTTAGTCCCCTACAGCCTACGTCTACATCTGCGTCCATCCATCTCTCGCCACACCCCTCCCTATCGCCCCACTCACACGCCAGACGCCTCTTTGTAAAGTATGGATTTATTGCTACCTCCTTCTCCACCCAACCCCCACCACCACTACTACTGCTGCTGCTGCTGCTGCTGCTGCTGCTGCTGCTGCTGCTGCTGCTGCTGCTGCTGCTACTACTACTACTACTACTACTACTACTACTACTACTACTATTACTATTACTATTACTACGACTACGACTACGACTACGACTATTACTACTACTACTATTACAACGACTACTACTACTACTACAACGACTACTACTACTGCTATAACTACTACTACTGCTGCTGCTACTACTACTAATACATTTAACTGCACAATTCCCTCACACATGGATATATAAAAAAGAAATTAATGGAAACTCAACTAATATACTTTTTTTGTGATGTATGTAATAATTTTGACATATCATTGACATCCTACCATCACCACATTAGTGTATAACCCTATAGCATCACCATTACTAGTGAACACTCAAAACAATATAAAGACTAAATAAATAAATACGAAGTTTGTTAATCAGAAAATATCAGAGTAATTCCCTAAATTTCAGTGCGTTTTCAGAGTACGAAACCATTCAGTCTAGTAAGCCCGTGTAATTCCCTCATTGTCGGTAATTTAGCTATTTTCTAACCAGACCCCGCGTTATTTTTCGATATTAATCTAGCAGGATAAATTTTCCGACTAGCACCTTGATCCCTTCTTTGATCCTCTGATACAGCATTTCGCACAACAATTAACCGCAATGGGCACGATTTAGGACCTGATCTGGTGGTTAAAAGGTCGAAGCTCACCGGGATATAGAATTGATCTTTTTTACCATTAATTAATATTACCATTTTTACTGCTAGTTATTACTACTACTACTACTACTACTACTACTACTACTACTACTACTACTACTACTACTACTGGTACTATGCGTTATTTTTCAAGATTAGAATACGAACCCTTACCTTACCCAGGTTATTTATAATTCAATAAGCTCTTTCATGTAATAACAATATTATTGTTTTGTTTTTTATCATCAGGATTTACCGTGTTTGATGTCCAGTCCTGAGATAAATTACTGAATGACGTTCCGTAAAATGGAAAAATCTATATTTTATCAGGAGTCTAATCACGGAGCGCTGTCAGAGAGCCAAACTATATATATGACAAGAGCCTATCATTATCAGCCTATATAATATATATATATATCAGACATCACCCTATATCAGACATCAGCCTCTATATATGACAGCCCTGCATGTCATTCAGCGGGCGTGGGGAGGCGGCCTAACGTGAAGCTTTGTGGGTATCGCCTAGCACAGAGGTCGGCAACCCAGAATTCGAGAAGAGTCAGTTCCTTCAAAATTGGCAGAAAAGCAGTGCTGATGGCGCCGCGGTGTAAATTATAAATGGAAATTACGAAACAATAAAATATTCCTCCTCCATAATACCATATGGGAATTAAATATTCCCACATACAAATTAATCAAATACTTTAATAATAATAATAATAATGATAATAATAATAATAATAATAATAATAATATGTATAAGAATTCATCCCAATATTTTCCTAGAAACCCAGGACCTGGGTCACATACACTATTTACTGCGGCTATCTATGCCAGTATTTTATCTCTTATTTTCTTAATTATAATTTTGACATTTTTATGTAGATGGCAGGAGCCGCACAGGTCTCTTGAAAGAGCCGCATGCGGCTCCGGAGCCGCAGGTTGCCGACCACTGGCCTAGCATATAAACGCACCTCAACTTTGGCTTCGACACGCGATCAAGCTTTCTGTGATGGAAAGACTCTTTGTATGTCCTGCCGTGCCGTATCGTGGAAGACTGACGCCACAGACAGCCACTTGGGTACAACTGTGTGTGTGATAAGACAGGGAGCCTATTGTCTTCGTGTGGTGAACTTTATCTTTTTTTTAAATATAGTTTTTGCACACTTCTTTGTTTGAGTGTTCTGCTGAAATATTTGCAACCGGTAAATCTCGTCACTAATATATTTTAAGCACAATCTGTGGCACCAACGCCTTTCCTTAATGCCGTGCAGAGTTAAGCACCAAATCATCCATTAGTTGTAGAGGAATTAAGTAGTTTCTTTATTTACGCTGCTCATGATGTGTTTGTACGAATTATTTGATACATTCTATAATAAATATTAGTGGAAAATGTATCTCAAAGTGGCACACCAACCTACACACACGCAACCCCTGCACACACACACACACACCACACACACACACACACAACACACACACACACACACACACACACACACACACACACACACACACACACAGGAGTACTCCGTAGTGTAGTGGTTAGCACGCTCGGTTCACAACCGAGAAGTCCCGGGTTCGATCCCCGGGCGGAGTGGAAACATATGGACTGTTTCCTTAAAACCCCAGCCCCTGTCCACCCAGCAGTGAATGGGTACCGGGTGTCAGCCGGGGGTTTGTGACCCCCCTCCCGGGGTGGTGGCTTCGGCCAACACTAACCGCTATGGATGAATGATAAAAATGTTGATATGGAGACGGGGCCACACGAGCATTGCTCTGGCCCTGTAAAATACAATTAGATGAATACAACTAGATGAATACACACACACACACACACACACACACACACACACACACACACACACACACACACACACACACACACACACACACACACACACACACACACACACACACACACACACGTTTTAAACATAAAACATCCTTTTCCGCGACATGTCTCCCTTTGCACCACGAATGCAGACGGTCAAGGAAGGTGTTGCCTGCCAACTGGAACAAGTGTATAAACGAGAGGCTATCAAAGCCGCATCAAAATTACAGTGAGGGTAAGAGGGCGCTGACAGCTCGGAGTGAAGGACGAGCTGTTGACAACCCTCGCTGAGATGATTGTTTATTTAAAGTTCATACCTGATGGCTGCAACACTGCGTGACGTTCGGCAGCAGACACTGAGTGATGAGCGTGTGACTGCAGCACGACACAGGACACGCCGCGGCTACTGTTACCTGGCGTGGATAGTATTTCAAAGGGAAGCTGTGCTGAATGTGAGAGTCAAGTGTGCATGATGAAAGGAGCGACAAGAACGATGAGAAGGTCGAATGTAGTTCAAAGGTTTCGCCAAGCCATTCATAAATCTTGTGAACGCTTAATGACTAGGCTGAGGAAAAATCTGGTATTTTTTTCCCATGCATAAGTTTACATTCGAAAAAGATGAGTAGCTTCTATGTGATATGGAGAGTTTACATGGTCTACAGATCGCCATAGGAGGGTCATGTTTCCATACGGATGTTGATGAAGACAAGTGAGGTATTCCCATGAAATTTATAGATTTTATGGGGGTTTTCTAGTAAAATAATTGTGTTTATTTTATAGTGTTAAGTCAGTGCACGTTCAATTAAGGTAGTAGAGGACTTGAAGAGATTCGAAGTAACGAGAATCATGCATTTAGTGAACGAATTTAAGCTGTATACTAAAATAATTGTCATTGTTTTTTTAAAGAAGAACAATGCGTTAGTATGAACCCTGGCTGAGGAGCCTCTGAGCCTCTGAGCCTCTGAAGCAATTATTCTAAGGATTTCGATATGTACTACATGATAAAGAACATGATATTGTTTTGTAGACAAAGAAAAACGAGAAGGAATAGTTTAGTAAGGCCACTAAAATATGAGTAGCTACAAAGGAAACACTATTTGTGGTTACAATGCTCAATATATGACAGAAAACAAGATAAAACAGTTAAACTATTTCAAAACGGAAGAAGCCATATTTCGCTTCAAGAATGAAATTGGATATTGGTTTCTCCGAAGTCCTCTACTCTAGACTTTTCCAACAGAACAAAGCTAATATCCTATCCGATATATAATTTAAAGAGCCCGTTCTGAGAAAAACAAAGCAAGTATTATAATAGGAACGAGTTTAATTATATTTGTAATGTCACATACAATTAATTTGGAGGCAAGTCTGATATGACAACAAAGATCAAAACGCTGAAAATATAATCCCTAATTGTTGTCTGAGATGCGATGGATGCAAGAAATTAAGAATGATATAGAAAATGAGAATATAAGGAGTGTTACGGTAATGAAGAAGAATAGTTTAAATATAATTATGTGGCTGTAACTAAAGTTGTAATATGTGGCTGTCATTAAGTAATATTACATGTGGTTTTTATTAAGTTGTAATATGTAGTTGTAATAGTATGTGGCTGTATCTTAAGTTCTAACTTAATTGTAATAGAACTGATGAAAGGAAACCTATATTTTAACTAAGTTACATTGAATGAGACAGAGAGTGTGTGTGTGTGTGTGTGTGTGTGTGTGTGTGTGTGTGTGTGTGTGGTGTGTGTGTTCATCTAGCTGTATTCATCTAGTTGTAATTTACAGGGCCAGAGCAAAGCTCGTGTGGCCCCGTCTCCATATCAACATTTTTATCATTCATTCTTAGTGCTTTGTGTTGGCCAAAGCCAGCACCCAGGAGAGCAGGTCACAAACCCCGGCTAACACCCGGTGTGTGTGTGTGTGTGTGTGTGTGTGTGTGTGTGTGTGTGTGTGTGTGTGTGTGTGTGTGTGTGTGTGTGTATATATATATATGTGTGTGTGTGTGTGTGTCAGAGGTGGGCACTTCCGCAAACACTTCCGTAAACCGCAACTTACGCAAATTGCGGAAGTCCGAATTCGTTTGCGGATGTGCGGAAGTGTAAATGTTTGCGGATTTGCGTTTGCGGAAGTAATTCCGCAAAACAAATATGTCCGCAAATTCCCAATTTTGTACACGATTCCTGCGCGGTTACGCGCACCGTCCATGGAACGCTGCTTGCCCAATAGTGACTCTCCCTATTTGATCAAATGGACTTTTTGATGGCCACAGCAATCCACCCCCTCTTCAAGCTGCCTGTGTTTCGGATGCCGTGAAATCAAGACTGCTGTTCGAGGTCACGGAGCAGGCTGTCCAGGATACCCCAGAACAACTAGTGGAGCAATGGATAACTTAGTGGAATTAAGTTATTTGCGGAAACTAAAACAACTGCACAATAACCTAATTGACAAGGAAAGAAAGAGAGTACAATGTTGGAGGTTATCATATAAATGTTACAGGAAAAGTGGAAGATGAGAAGGGAGAGAGAGGGAAAACTAAACTATTCTGTGAAAAATTATACCACACTGACTGATGCTAAGGATAGTGTACCTGGGAAATTTATGTGGAGGAGGAGGAGGAGGAGGAGGAAGAGGAGGAGGAGGAGGAGGAGGAGGAGGAGGAGGAGGAGGAGGAGGAGGAGGAGGAGGAGGAGGAGGAGGAGGAGGAGGAGATATAAATAGTCAAAATAAACAAGAACAATTATGCGACGAAAAAATAACTAATTCTAAGTGATGACTTAATTTGCAAAAAAAAAATTTTGCATCAATCATCATCCATTTGACTATTGTAACGGTCTTGATTTTACACATAATGAGCCTATGCAACTGAAGGCCTAGTAAACTATTTTAGTTTTTATATTTTCCATGACCTAATCTTAACCAATGAAACAATTGGGTAAGCCTTTTGCTATTATTTTTTATTTTCATCTACCATATATACACATATCATCCAATTATATATATTTTCTATCAAATATAATCATAATAATATTACATTAATATAATAAGCAACTATAATATAATAGCTTATTCATGGTACTCCGTGGTCTCTCCGCGCTCCATCTCTCTAACTCCACCCTGCCTCCCTCCTCCCCCCCACCCTAAGGGTTCCAAGATCCTGCCTCCCTCCTCCCCCCCACCCTTCCCTCCTCCCCTCCACCCTAGACTACAAAAAAAATGTGTTTTGCAGCGTCAATAAGGACTAGTATATAGAGTATATAGACAAGAATCTAGACTCTATGACGGTCGAGGTTCCACTCTTCCTAACTCCAACCTCCCCTCACCAGATCGAACCTCCAAGCTATGGCTTGGAACCTAGCCTATGACGGACAAATCATCCTTAATATTGCGGGGTGTGGTGTTCTGCGACCTTTGTACAAACCAGTGACAAGCCTCTGGCCTGAGACAAAATGATTGAACAAGGAAATTCAATGTTAAAGAAGAGGAAGATGAACGAGGTACAGACTGAGTCTGCCTCAGGACCCTCCGGGCCCGCGAAGAAGCCCCGGCTGGGCGATCGTCCCTCAGGCCTCGACGCTGACGGCCTGTACCGAAGCCAGGAAAGAAAACTTAGGAAGCGGAAGCTGGGCGAGGAAGAGAGGACTCTGCGGCTCGTGCCGGAGCCTCCCGTGGTGGCCGCCAAGAAGCCACGGCTGCTCGATCATCACCCCGGCCACGACGCCGAGGGCCTGAACCGCGTGAGGATTTACAGCAAGACGGAACCCTGCAAGCTGCGCCGGAGCAAGAGGGAGCGCAACGAGGAGGCGGGGGCCCTCCAGCTCGTGCTGGATCCTCCTTCGGTGCCCGCCAAGAAGCCCCGTCTCAGCGCCGATCTGCCTTGCCTATACCTGAACGACGAGAGCTGTATGACGGGCAAGGTGAACGGCAAGAAGTGCAGCGTGCTGTTTGACTGCGGCTCCACCGATACCACGTTCTCGTGGAGCGCGGCCAAGCGGCTGGGCCTCATCACCGGCCGGGAGGAGACCGAGGCCGTTAACTGTGAGGGATGGA
>JACEEZ010004235.1:52500-55000 GCA_016584305.1 Chionoecetes opilio | reverse complement strand
ACAATACAATACAATACAATACAATACAATACAATACAATACAATACAATACAATACAATACAATACAATACAATACAATACAATACAATACAATACAATACAATACAATACATACAATACAATACAATACAATACAATACAATACAATACAATACAATACAATACAATACAATACAATACAATACAATACAATACAATACAATACAATACAATACAATACAATACAATACAATACAATACAATACAATACAATACAATACAATACAATACAATACAATACAATATTATATCAATACAATACAATACAATACAATACAATACAATACAATACAATACAATACAATACAATACAATACAATACAATACAATACAATATCAATATCAATACAATACAATACAATACAATACAATACAATATCAATACAATACAATACAATACAATACAATACAATACAATACAATATCAATACAATACAATACAATACAATACAATACAATACAATACAATATCAATACAATACAATACAATACAATACAATACAATACAATACAATACAATATCCAATACAATACAATACAATACAATACAATACAATACAATACAATACAATATCAATACAATACAATACAATACAATATCAATACAATACAATACAATACAATACAATACAATATCAATACAATGCAATGCAATACAATACAATACAATATCAATACAATACAATACAATATCAATACAATACAATACAATACAATACAATACAATACAATACAATACAATACAATACAATACAATACAATACAATACAATACAATACAATACAATACAATACAATACAATACAATACAATATCAATACAATACAATATCAATACAATACAATACAATACAATACAATACAATACAATACAATACAATACAATATCAATACAATATCAATACAATACAATACAATACAATACAATACAATACAATACAATATCAATACAATACAATACAATACAATACAATACAATGCAATGCAATACAATACAATACAATACAATACAATACAATATCAATACAATACAATACAATACAATACAATACAATACAATATCAATACAATATCAATACAATACAATACAATACAATACAATATCAATACAATACAATACAATACAATACAATACAATATCAATACAATACAATACAATACAATACAATACAATACAATACAATATCAATACAATACAATACAATACAATACAATACAATACAATATCAAATATAAACTCTGAATGAAATTATCACAGACCAAACAGTTTTGTTATATTACAAAAAATATAACAATATCAAATATTGCTAAAATATAGACTATTGCTGCAAATAATGGTTGGTTGTTGTGTTATTTAAAAGGAGGTAAATTTCCAGTTTGACACCGAATTCACTTTGGTGGATAAAACTTTTTTTTCTGGTGAGTTTTGATGCGTTTCGAATTAATCTGCAAACCGTTTCTGTCGCAATTTTTTTTTTCTGATATGCAAAAAAAATATTACAAAATAAATTGAACTTACCCGAACACATAACCTGTATCTAACCTAATATATACCTAACCTAACCTATACCTAACTTTTAAAAAAGGAATTTGCGACAGAAACAGGTTATCAGGTTAATTTAAAACACATCAAAACTCAGCAGAAAAAAATAGTTTCGTCCACCAAAGTGAATTCGGTGTCAAACTGAAAGAGCACCCATATTTTAGGTCCTGTGACATCCAGACCTCTAGCAGCAGCATCTGTTTTAGTCTTAGGTACATACAAGCAATGGTGTTGTCTGGTTGTACTATTGGTTACGTCACGAACAGCATTTTTCTTGAACCATGCAGGGTAAAAACAGTTTAATACCTTAAAGACAGTAACCCGTCAGGATGGCAAGGTTGGTAGAGTCGTGAGCTCGCAATGTGTAGCGTCCCTGCGCATTCGGTCAGCGGTTCGAGTCCGCCTAGTTCGTGCTGACGTGGTGGCGCTTTGTATAGTCAATAACCTTGTAGTTGGTACTTGCAAAGTGTCTAGATAGGATGAAAATCTTATCTTATCTTATCTTAAAGACAGTGGCACATGTGCCCAATTTATGCTTTACTTTACTTGTATCCACCCGAGTTACTTTATTATAGGCGTTACATGGTCGTATTTCTTGGCACCACCTATCACTACCTTGGCTGCAAAGTTTTGTAATTTTTGGACATCGCTTATTATTGTTGGATTTGTCGTACCCTATTTTCGAATACAGTAGTTTATTATGCTAATGTAATGAGTACTAATGACTACATAGCAATTATTCGTGAGGGTTTATCAAGATCGGCACTTATACGGCTTATGAACATTTGTGTACCGACAACTTTTTAATTTGCCTCATTAATTTGTCTGTCGAAAAGCATAAATCGATCAATGTGAAAAGAGAGGTGTATGTGTGTGTGTGTGTTGTGTGCGTGTGTGTGTGTGGGTGTGCGTGTGGGTG
>JACEEZ010004235.1:40000-50000 GCA_016584305.1 Chionoecetes opilio | reverse complement strand
GCAGAAGCAGCAGCAAACAATAGCAGAAGGAACAGCTGCAAAACCATAAAATAGTAACAGTAACAGCAGCAAGAAACAGCAGCAGCAATAATAGCTGCTATATTTTGTTTTCTTTTATTCTTTCTTATCTATCAACCCCATGTGTTTATTTTTTAATTTTTTTATAAAGCCACATTTCAACCGACTTTAGGGTTGTTCCTCAAAGTAGTCATTTATTGAGAGTGTTAAGATCACAGCGGTGTATTCCTTATCTTTATGTCACATTACTTCAACACGTTGTTCTCCATACCCATCACCCCCTAATGGATATCTATATAGCCTTTTAGATCCCGTCGCCTCTATGACACCATCCTTCCATTCCTTTATCGCCTATACGCCTCATACGCCTAACCTCAGGACCAATATATGTTTTTATTCGTATCACTCATATTCCTCTCCTTGCCTGCACTCATACTTTCCCTGTATTTTTTGCAGTTTTTGGCAGTATTCCATCCCCTATTTGAGTCCAGAGCCATCACCACATAGCATTCCTATTCCACAAGTTTCTGTTTTCCCCCATAATACCCCCCTTTTAACACACACACAAGGACAGTGAGGCAAAGTGGCATGAGTGGTTGGTTGTAAAGCCGCAGGTTATCCGCAATACACGCAGCCAAACAAACCTCGAATAAAATCATTGATATTAATGATTACCGATTACTCCACCTCCTCCACTCCTTACCGATTACTCCACCTCCTCCACTCCTTACCGAATACTCCACCTTACCGACCTCCACCGATTACTTCCTTCAAAGCCATCACCATAACCTGAAGAGTTCCTTTTTAAAAACCAGCACAGATTCACCTCACGCACCCTTTTCCCTGCCCCTCTGCTTTGGTTATTCCTTTCGCTTTCATCCATCAACACCATATTTTTCCCCCTTTCCGTCCCTACTCTCCCCTTGTACTGCCTCCTTTCCCTCACCCTGTCTCCCTTGCTCATCCCCACGCCTCCCACGCTGAAAAGGAAAAACAAAGTAAAAGAGGTAAGGGTAAGGCTAAGGGGCCAGGTTCTCTCTCGGGTCTGCAGCGTGTTGGGCTCTTTCTTTGTGCCTCTCCGGCTCTCTAGTTCCAGTGCAGCACACTTGTTAATTACCACCACCACGGCTTTCATCTTCCTCAGTATTGTTCTTTGTAGTGTCGCTGTGTGTTTGTTTGTCTATCTGTTTGTTTGTCTGTCTATCTGTCTGCTTTTGTTTTTCTCTCTCACTCATCCATTGAACCCCCCTCCCATTGCCTCGCCCATACACACACTTGAACCAATGATGGGTCACTGGACGCACGTATGTTTGAGACTCGCTCACAGCTCGAGACCTTTGCCTGATTACGCGGCCAGGTACATTTCTCATGGAGTAAGAGGGTTGGACTTGTGGTGTGCAACGTTCTATATTTACGTAAAATAAGACTCTAAGTTCTCTCCGCGAGGGTAACTGCAGGTGGTTGCGTTCCCATCAAGTGATGAAAACCATGGGTGAACTACCCACACCTGATCCCGTGGCCAGCGAGAGTCTAGCAGGGCAGTGGATGATCGTGTTTGTCTCTGCTTGTGTTTAGGTCATAAAGTTTTGGCTTTGTGTTGGAGGAAAAGTCAGATGTCACGAACAGTATTACTAGATTATAAAGCTTTACATCAGTATGCCTGTTTGTCTTGTATGTCTATCTGCCTGTTTATACCTCTCTTACGTGTCTTTCCTTTACAGATACTGTTTGCCCGAAACTACTAAACCTGGCACGGAAACATCCCACGAAATGAAGGTCAACGCAGTGGTCGACTCGGCGTCAGAGGTAATTAGATTTATTTAGCTTGATATTTCCATCACCGAATCAGCGAGTTCAATACTGTGTATTTTTAACTATACAGATAAACTACATTTTATCCCTATATTTTCTTCGATATTTATCTGCGATATGTTCTCCCTTTATTTTCGATAGCCCGCCGAAATCGTCTCACTCATCTTAACTCTTAAAGCTCTCGTGCTTGCTGTTTACATTACAATGGGATATCTGGATGTGTATTTGTGTGTGTGTGTGTGTGTGTGTGTGTGTGTGTGTGTGTGTGTGTGTGTTGTTATCATGCCCTGAATGGGTATACGAGGCGGCGATGACGATGATTCATGTGTTGGTCGTGTGGGAAATAGTGGTGTGGCTATTCCTCCATTTGGTCTATGGCGATAACGATAACGGCAATAGCAGTGACAGCATTAGGAACGACGGTAATTATAACGATAAAGACTACGATGATAACAATAGTAATAACAGCAGAGATAGTGACGACCATTACGATGTTAAAGATGATTATGATCGACAAGATCGTCGATCATTAGCGTAGAGAAGTATTTGAAAAAATTGTCTTCCAAATATTTATAAACTATCGGATTCCGATAGAGATTCCATGCTAGTGCTGATGCCGTTGAAGGATGATTAAATACTACAATTACTACTACTCCCATACAACCACCACAACAACAGCTATACTACTACTACTACTGCTACTACTACTACTATATACTACTACTACTACTACTAGTAGTACTACTACTACTACTACTTTACAACCAATAGTAAATCATCCACCATTACCACCACCACCATCACCACAACCACTACTATAATAGTGCCAAACACAACTCCTGTATTTGCCACCCTGAAAACAATAGTAACGAAAGAATACCGATGATATATTTACTGCATGCAATCTGAACACTTATGAACCTTTACACTTGTTATATATAATAGCAAACACGAGCACAACAAATATATGCAAGTCATATAGCATAGCAGAACAGCAATTGCGAAGAAAAGAGGACAGCTGTGGAGTGCGGATGGTATACTGTATGCCGCTACGGTCGAGCCCGCGGTGGCATCCCCTGGGAATGCCGGTGTGCCACGGTGCATGAACAGCCTCTGCCTGTATGTATGTATGTGTGAGGGTGGCAGGCGGCAAGGCGAGAAATTTGGATCGACCATGAAGTGTGTGCGTGTGTGTGTGCGCTGTGATTATTATTCACCCACGGTCTTGTCCACGCGAGACAGATTCGCGATCGCCAGTTTCACTCACCCGGAGCGAGCTTGGAGTTATTAGTGACCGATCTTTGGGTAATGCTGTAACCTCAAACTTCGGATGAGTTACTAGCCGGACAGCTATCACAAATGGCCGAATGTTAACGTGATAGAGTCAAAACAAATTGTGATTATCAAATATTGGAGCCCGGTACAGTACTTGTGGTTTAGTCGCCAAATGGTCACCACTAACACACACACTCTCTCTCTCTCTCTCTCTCTCTCTCTCTCTCTCTCTCTCTCTCTCTCTCTCTCTCTCTCTCTCGCTCTCGCTCGTCTCGCTCTCATCTCTCTCTCTCTCTCTCTCTCTCTCTCTCTCTCTCTCTCTCTCTCTCTCTCTCCTCTCTCTCTCTCTCTCTCTCTCTCTCTCTCTCGACAATATAAGGGGAAGGAAGAGGGAGATAGCAGGCTTGTTGTCTCGTTTATCTGCATTCGTTAGGCTCTTATTATTTACGAGTGCGTGGCCCGTGGAATGTGGAAGGAGAGACGCTGGTCCAGTACAACACAGCGTGAGTTGTAGCTTGTTTCTTGGTGTTGTCCTTGTTGTTGCTGTTGTTGTCTCCGTTTCTAGTGTTATTGATGTTGCTGTTTTTCGTGTTGGATGCAATTCATTTTTTATTTCATTTTACTAGCACCACCATCATTCTTCTTGCCTGCTTCTCCTCCTGTTCCTCCTTCTGTTCCTCCTCCTGCTTTTCCTCCTTCCTCGTGACTCTCTTCCTCGTAAAGTAAAGAAAAGTCGTTGTTTATTTCATGGAATCTGACACCTGTGTATTAATCTTGCGTGCTACGTACTTGAATAACTCTGTCTGGATGTATTATCATTGTTTCTGTTATATATTAAAGTCCTTCATATCATTAGGTACTGCACCTTATATAACTTGCATAATATAATCATCTTTAACGCAAATTCCATCATACGAGAAAGAGAAAGTAGGAAAAGACGTTCTAAATAACTCTGTTTGGATTTATTATCATCGTTTCCATTATATATTATGCTCTTGATATCATGAGGTACCTTATATAACTTGCATAATAGAATCACCTTTAACGCAACATTCATTCTACGAGGAAAAGAAAGTAGGAGAATACGCTATAAATAACTCTATCTGGATTTATCATCATTGTTTCTGTTATATATCATGTCATAGACCACTGTATACCTGGACTGTTCACGCGACAATGTTTTGAATTGCGGGGCTGCATAGGGGCCCGCGGGGCGCCCGACAAAGAGATATAGTGGTCTATGGACTATCATATAGACTGGTTTATCAGTATATATGGTATACTGTAATCTTCGTAAATGTTTGTTCTATAATATTATCAAATAAAAAACAGTAAAACACGCTAAAGAAATGCCATTACGAGACTATGAAGAAATAGGCATGAACTTAATATTCACTTAACTCTTCGCCATTTAAAACTTTGCGAGTCAACTTTTATCATGAAGGGTATCAATAGAAGCGCAATTTTATTAGCTTTCCATTGCTATATTTCGTTATCTGATAAATGAATTAGAACCATGCATATATTAGCGTTCACTAAATAAATAAAATCATCAATCGGGTAATTTTCCCGATTGATGAGGTTATTTATTTAGGCAACGCTAATTTATACATGGTACTAATTCATTTATCAGAAAACGAAATATATAAGTGAATAAATAACATCATCAATCGGGAAAATTACCCGATTGATGATTTTATTTATTTATTTAACGCTAATTTATGCATGGTTCTAATTAATTTATCAGATAACGAAATACATCAATGGAAAGCTAATATAATTGCGCTTCTATTGATACCCTTCATGATAAAAGTTGACTCGCAAAGTTTTAAAGGGCGAAGAGTTGAAGTGAATATTAACTTCATGCATATTTCTTCATAGTCTCGTAATGTCATTTCTTCATCGTGTTTTACTGTTTTTTATTTGATAATATCATAGAACAAACATTTACGAAGATTACAGTATATCATATATACTGATAAACCAGTCTATATGATCCGTATATATATATATGAATCCGAGCGGCCCTCCGACTTCGGGCCCTTGCGCGACAGGCCGATATTCCGTGCGCAGTCCAGGTATATAGTGGTCTATGATCATGTCGTTCTCCATATCATTAGGTACTTTATAAAACTTGTAAATAATCACCTTTAACACAACATCCATTATACGAGAAAGAAAAAATAGGAGAAGACGTTCTAAATAATTATGTCTGGATTTATTATCATTGTTTCTGCAATATATTATGTTCTTCATATCATTAGCTACCTTATATAAATTGTATATAATCACTTTTAACGCAACATTCATTATACGGGAATGAGAAAGTAGGAGAAGACGTTCTAGATAAATCTACCTGGGTTTATTATCAGTTCCCATTATATATTATGTTCTTCATATCATTAGCTACCTTATATAACTTGTATATAATCACCTTTAACACAACATCCATTATACGAAGAGAAAGTAGGAGAAGACGTGAGGAAGGAGACAAGGAAGGCAATTTAGACACAGTGGAGTCCCGAGGCATCGATAGCATCTCCCTGCGAAGGTCATCCAGCTCGTCCATCACAACACACACACACACACACACACACACACACACACACACACACACACACACACATCCCCCCCCCCCCCCCCCACACACACACAGGTCCCACTAGACACACACTGGAGCGTCAGGTTTAGCGGCTGCCATTCCAAGTAGCTGTCACGTGAGCCTCGGAAGGTATCGGTTATTCAGTGATTGATTGACGAGCTGGAGATGGGTACGGCTAAAGGTCACCACTAACAAACTCTCTCTCTCTCTCTCTCTCTCTCTCTCTCTCTCTCTCTCTCTCTCTCTCTCTCTCTCTCTCTCTCTCTCTCTCTCGACATTATAAGTGGAAGAAAGAGGGAGATAGAAGGCTTATTGTCTCGTTTATCTGCATTCGTTAGGCTTTTATTATTTACGAGTGCGTGGCCTGAAGGTATTGGTTATTCACTGTTTGATTGACGAGGCAGACTAAGTGATGTTGCGCATGCTGGAGGAAGGCACAAGGTAATCCACGTGCTAATAGTGGTGATGCATCCAAGCCGTCACTCAGGAGCGGCATGTCACGCCTACCTGTCGATCGTCTCACGCTCGTACAGGTAGTGTGAAAAAAGGCAGTCAGGCAGTGGCGATGAATACTTCACTCCATTGTATGCTTGAATGAACGATCTCTACTACCTTGAATGTAAAAGTGTGGTGTGAACTACGATATGAGGGAATAATTTTGTTTTGTTTTTTACATCACAAAGGACAGGCTAAAGGCAACAAAAGAAGTAACAAAATGCCAGCTTAATTGCCAGTCCCTATAAAGAAGACAGTAAGAGAATATAAAAAGGGGGTTTAGGCCACTTTAGTTCAGGAGGTGTCTTGTTATTCCTCTCTTTAATAAATGTAAGTTGTAGAAAAGTGGAAAAAATGATTTGTAGACAGTTATGTATGACAGGTAGACAGGTGTAGACAGGTATGATATGTAGACAGTTGTGCAGATGGATGGTGTGGCATATAAAACACGTGACAGTAAGACTACCGCCTCCTTACCTTGCCATTCTTACATAGGTGTTTTGTGCTCCTTAAATATATCATCAAAATATACTTGCTTCTGTCGCACGGTAATTCGAGTCATTCTTCTTCTTCGTCATCAATGTCTGTTCTGTCTTTTTTATTTTCTTCTAACTATAACTGCCAATACTACTACTACTACTACTGCTACTACTACTACTACTACTACTATCTTTAATCCATATTTTTGCAAGGAGTGCCGCCAATGTGTTTCTGATGGGGACGCTAAAATAAACATGTTGTTATCAGTAGCAAAGTATACTGTGAAGAGTACACACCTCAAACACACAGATAGCAGATAGACAGGCAGGCAGGGGCAGTTTGCTTTGATGATACAGAATTATAGATTATCATCATGCTTTTTTTTCAATATATTGTTTCTGCTATTATGAACATTATCATATATGATCATTATTACTATCATCATTGTAATCATATTAAACTATATAGTTATTATTATTATCATTAACCCTCGCCCCTTGGCTGATGGGTTACGGTAATGAATCGCGTGTCTTCCGTCTTTCTTAATCCCAAGAACCGTGTTATTATTTGTGCTGAAACTGAAGTCACATACTCACCGTCGGATGAAGTTAACAAAAAAAGTAAGATATTCTCTGTAAATGTTTCGCTGCAGAACTAGATAAAATGAATGATAAAAATAATGACTCAAATGGCAACCCCTAAATACTTGAGTTCAAGGTCAAATATGATAGAAGACTGAAGAGATTGGCTTTATATGTTATACGTTAGCTATTGATATGTTTAGTATACTAATAGTATCTTCCTTATCTTGATGTATTGTCAGTAGTATTGTATTGTATTGGTAATCGTAACAGTAGTAGCAGTATAACATCAGTAGTAGTAGTAGTAGTAGTAGTAGTAGTAGTAGTAGTAGTAGTAGTAGTAGTAGTAGTAGTAGTAGTAGTAGTAGGTGTAGTAGTAGTAGTAGTAGTAGTAGTAGTAGTAGTAGTAGTAGTAGGTGTATAATAGTAATAGCAGTAGAAGAAGTAGTAGACACATTTTCCCGAGGGTTCAGCATTTCAGCCGTTTTCATTGTAATAGTAAATTAACGTTCGCCTGTCTCTCCTCTCTCTCTCTCTCTCTCTCTCTCTCTCTCTCTCTCTCTCTTCTCTCTCTCTCTCTCTCTCCTCTCGCTCTCGCTCTCGTCTCTCTCTCTCTCTCTCCTCTCTCTCTCTCTCTCTCTCTCTCTCTCTCTCTCTCTCTCTCTTCTTCTTTCTCTCTCTCTCTCCTCTATGAGCGGCGCATCGTCTGTTTCCAGAATCATACTCGTCACGTACGAATACTCTCGCTTTTAAAGCGTCATTAATAAAGCTTAACAAAATGGAACATGAAGCTGATCTCACAATGTCAGTTCCACGTAGTGAACAAATTGGTGTAATTTTACTGAAATAAATAAGCTTTGTGATTTATTCGGTGAAAAATTTGTTTCCGTTATTATATGCGCTACTAAATACGAGTGGGATATCAAGTTGTAGGTAATAAAACATGAAAAATTCTTATATGAAACAACATTGGCGAGTCGGTGGTTAGGGGCAGTTGCGGCATATTATTGAAGTAGAAGTAACAGCGTTATTACTTTGAAGCAGACGAGGCCAGCCTGGGAGAAGACGGGTCACTACATGTCTGGTGGTGCTGTAGACATTCACGCTGCAGAAATTCAAGTCTCATATTCTGTACCTTGAGCAGCAGCAGCTTCAGATTTCACACTTCGACTGGTCTCCCTCAGGCGCGCTGGCTTCAATCAGTCGAGCAGATGAAGGCCGTGGGAGGGTGAGAGTGAGAGGCGAAAGGCAACACTGTCTAGGGCGTGGCAGGGAATGATTCTGTAGATTTGACGCGCTCTTTTGCTTCATTATTATTATACGTGGTAGTTCCTGTAGCTCTCGTTTACAGGAACTCCCACGTGTAGGACTCGCAGACTCTTGTAGCTTCCTTATTTTCTTATGTTCATAGTTTTATTATCGCCACCCATCATGATCACCACAGGGTCAGTGGGAGGCAGAGAGGTGAGGGAACACTTCGGGACGCCCTACCTCACCTTCCCTCCGGCCTCATGTGGCAGTTGTCCCTTCCAGTCAGCTCGTGTGTGTGTGTGTGGTGTGTGTGTGTGTATGTTTATGTGTGTGTGTGTGTGTGTGTGTGTGTGTGTGTGTGTGTGTGTGTGTGTGTGTGTGTGTGTGTGTGTGTGTGTGTGTGTGTGTGTGTGTGTGTGTGTGTGTGTGTGTGTGTGACATCTTGACGCGTCCGCTCGTCGCAGGAAATCCCTCACATTTCTTGTGCGTCGTATCTCTAGTCTGATTACATGACATATATAAAAGAAAATACCAAACTTCTGAGAATATATGACAAGATTAATTTTGTTGCATGTCAAGAGTTTTGAGAAAAGTGAGCAGTCATGCCAGTGTACGTGCGTATGTATCTTTCACTATATTCCGAAGAAGGTGGAAACCAGCGTACGTAGCTGCGGGGTATTGAGTTAGCATGCATTACTAGATAATCATGTCACATGGACGCCCAAACAAACCATGCCATTTCATCCTGCAGTAGCTATGAAGGCATCAGGTCAGTCCTAACTTTTCTACTTATATTTGTAGAAAGGAAGAAATGCCTATAAAATGCATGACTCTATTTAACCGTTCAAAAAGATTGCTTCACCTTATTTCCGAAAAAATACATCAAAAGTTTTTGGATTCAGGCATAAAACACGCTTTATAAGAAAGACGAATTTACTGCAGTTTACGTAAAAAAAATATTTTTTGAATGATGTGACTGCAAATACAATACTGTTCCCCTGGTAAAATAAACAAAATGTGACAAGGGCGTAGAATAAATTTGATTCAGTTCTTTATAAAAAAAACTAATATTTTCTGCATTGGACAGGAAAATGTAATAGTCTAGAAATAAAAAAAAGAGGAAAAAAAGAAAAACTGTCTGATAAAAGAAATCGCTGGTGATCCTCCCCAAATAAAAATGTGATTGAGTCTTGCACCCGCGTGTATCTCAGCTACAGAGTCTTGCACCCGCGTGTATCACAGCTACAGAGTCTTGCACCCGCGTGTATCTCAGCTACAGAGTCTTGCACCCGCGTGTATCACAGCTACAGAGTCTTGCACCCGCGTGTATCTCAGCTACAGAGTCTTGCACCCGCGTGTATCACAGCTACAGAGTCTTGCACCCGCGTGTATCTCAGCTACAGAGTCTTGCACCCGCGTGTATCTCAGCTACAGAGTCTTGCACCCGCGTGTATCACAGCTACAGAGTCTTGCACCCGCGTGTATC
>JACEEZ010004235.1:2500-35000 GCA_016584305.1 Chionoecetes opilio | reverse complement strand
GAGCTTGCACCCTCAGTGGCCAGCGTGGAGGGAATTGCTGTAGGAATGTGATTAAGTGTGTAGCACAGACTAGACGGACGAGGCTCTCAGAAGGGTTCACGGGCCCTCCATTATGACCGCCGCCCTGCTAGCAAGATTCTCGCCGTGGGAGGCAACACATGGCCATCGCCCCGCCCCGCTCGTCTCCACAGGACTTCCAGACGAGTAGCACTTGGTTGAAATTTTCCGCCGGATGATTGAAGACTCGTGCTGCGCGTAAAGGGGAAAAGGCCAATTCACTTCCCTGGAATCTTTACATGGTAGAATTTTTATACATAATTGCGAATGGGAATATATTTTTTTTATGGGTGTATCCCGCGGTGGCTTAACAAGTGCAGGAAGGTAATTGGCTGTGTGTGGTGTGTGTGTGTGTGTGTGTGTGTGTGTGTAACATACGTGTGTGTGTGTGTGTGTGTGTGTGTGTCTGTGTGTGTGTGTGTGTGTGTGTGCATGTGTGTGTGTTTTGTGTGTGTGGTGTGTGTGTGTGTGTGTGTGTGTGTGTGTGTGTGTGTGTGTGTGTACACTTCAGTTGTTACGAATTTTTTTGTATCATAAATCCCAGCAGGTGTCATGGCGTCCCGAATTTGACTGGATAAGAGAAAGAGAGAGAAAAAAAATGCAGGTGTATATCGAAACAAAAATGTTATTGAAAGTAATTTATAAATGCATATATGTACAACTAGTCATTTCACTCAACTGATTAAACAAAGTGTGTGTTGGTCTTTTAGTTAGACAGTTATTTCGTTCAACTTATTAAAAAAAGTGTGGTGGTCTTTTAGTTATGTAGTTCATTCCATTACTTGTCATCTGCCTAATGGAAACAATCATTGAACATAAAATAGAGGAAGTAACGGTCCGTAGACCATGAGGTTGGTCTCACAAACTCTGTCTGTAGAAGTATTGGGTCTCGTTGCTCCGTCTGTGTGAGTATATTTCCCACATGACGATAACAACATATACTCGCCCAGCTTGAAAACTTATGAACAAGTAGATCAATGGAGGAATAGGTGAACAAAAAATAATTATATACATAAATGTATCCTAAAATCTAGGACATAACGGTGTATAACGGTGGAAAATTATAACTTTCTAGCAACTCAAGATATACTGTTACAAAGAAAGCTAGTTGATCAGTTCAGGGTAACTTTTTTTCAAACGTTTATGCCTATAGCGGCTATATGGTGGCCGCTATAACTCCAGGGCTCGGATGGTAGGTCCTGGAGGCTTACTTGTGATGGTTGGTCCTCGCCTGTGGTGGCGCAGTCAGGATTTTTATAGTGACGCCTGGGATTAGAGGCTCATGTCCTCCGATGCACTCGCCTTCAAAGTTATAATTAATGGGCAGCATTTGGGTGATTTTTGACCACTCGACGATTGCAGAAAGATTTTTGCACTCCTCGGGCATTGAACTCTGCACACCGAGCACGCCACTTGCATGCACTAACCACTCTGACACCTCCTCCCCATTGATGTGATGAGACTTAGTCTTATATATTTATCTCTTCTTAACTCTTCGTCTATATATATATATATATATATATATATATATATATATATATATATATATAATTATATATATATATATATATTATATATATATATATAATATTATATATATATATATATATATATATATATATATATATATATATATATATATATATATATATATAATATATATATATATATATTATTATATATATATTATATATATATATATATATATATATATATAATAATAATAATAATAATAATATAACACGAGTAAGATGTGCAGATATTTCTGGGATTTAAATAAATTAATTAAAATCGATGAAACATCAGCATTATATTATATATGTATTTTATAGAAGTCCAATAAATATGATATTGAATAAAATCACCCTTGATACTCGTTAATGAATAGCGTACTTATAACAATGTTTAAACTAAAAGGCGCACTTATCTGAGTTAATTTACGTCAAAATACCAACAACAAAACTCAAATACACAGTACATATCATACGTCCTTTTTACCCTCATTTTCATAATACGTATCTTCGACACGTATTTCAATAATCCTTTCCCCTCAACACCTTCACATTTCAGCCCAACCCTCCAGCACTGCCCTAATCCTCCAGCACTGCCTCCAACACTTTTCTTTATCATATTCATGTTATCGACATCCTGCTCATCATGCATCTTATTACCTGGCCTCGCCTGTCCACCCTTCAGCCCGGCACACCTGCACTGCATGACAATATTGAAAATACCGCTCGACTGGAAGACGCTAGGAAGAGACATGTTGCTCGAAAATATGTAAAGAAAGAATATGTGTTTTTCTTATTCCTTCACTCCCCTTATTATCATCAATTTCGTCCTCTTCTTCGTCCTCTCTCTCTCTCTCTCTCTCTCTCTCTCTCTCTCTTCTCTCTCTCTCTCTCTCTCTCTCTCTCTCTCTCTCTCTCTCTCTCTCTCTCTCTCTCTCTCTCTCTCTCTCTCTCTCTTCTCTCTCCTCCTCTCCCTCCTCTCTCTCTCTCTCTCTCTCTCTCTCTCTCTCTCTCTCTCTCTCCTCTCTCTCTCTCCTTCTCTCCTCTCTCTCTCTCTCTCTCCTCTCTCTCCTCTCTCTCTCTCCTTCTCTCTCTCTCTCTTTCTCTCTTCAGTTTTAAAAAGATAATCCGATTCATTGGTTGGTCAGCAATTTCCTTCCTCTTTCAGCATAATATAAATATCCGCCGCCGAGTTTTAGCGATTATATTTTACAACGCCCTCGGTTGTAGTGAATCCTTTCATGTACAGGCAAGTGAAAAATGTCGCTTAGTCGCGTAATTAAATTGTTCGGTCATGCTGCCAAGAGCCCCAAGAGTCATGCAGCGCCTTGTGTGAGCCCTTAAGCCTTGCCGGGAGTGAACATCTGACTTAAGTTTTTCCCGCCGTCTATTGTTGCTAGCCTCCTCCTCCTCCTCCTCATCCTCCCGCCCTTCGTTTTACAAGACTAATTTTATGGAGAATGCATCACTTTGGTGCTCACCCGGTGCCTGGCTTCCTGCTTTTGATACATGGCGGCTTGGTGATATTAGTTTTGAGTTTGTTTCACATCAGAGTGGAAATTATTGCTGCCCTTGAACTTTTGTACCATATGAATATATTCCCTCCTCTACCTCTTGAAATATAAGTATGTGGTGTGAACAGATTTGGTCATGATAGTTTTTGCAGTTTGCTCAGATTTATTTTTTTGCGAATAATCGTTGGTTGGAATAAATGCGAACTGTCTTAATTGTACGTGCCTTGATTGTCTATTTTATGCGTGGGTTTCTATAAGTACCTACATCTTTGTTTCGTTCAGGTGCTCCCATGATACCAATGTAACATCAAGAGAACATCAATACGAAAACTGATCGCTCGCTTTTTTTTGTCCGTATTCGTAGTCACATACCATCATTGTACGTGGTCATTGTTCACTTTTTGTCTTGTCCTAATTAAATCAATATGTCATGCCAGCTCTGTTGTGATTGCAATAGGAGTACTGTAGGATTGCTCTAGTACTTTCCATGGCAGCTACAAGATCAAGTGAATAATTTTGACTGAGTAGAAATGGAACAAAATCATAGCAATTACCACGAGCAATCATGGTATGTGACTACGAATACGAGCATTATCCCACAGCAATCCTATTACTCCACAGTTTTGTCACAGCCACCACCAAGTATTGTGCGCGTGACATGTGTTTTACCATCATTGTTTTTCGAATTGCCATGCCGTGTGGATTTTACCGTGTGTGTGTAGCAGTTACGATGTTTTACACCCTCAGGTATTGGGGAAATGATGCAGAAGTTCCCAATAGCGACAAATAAATGAGTAAGAAATGTAAGGCAAAAGTGTTAGTAGACGTAAAGGCTGGCGTGGTGCGTGGTCTGAACCCTCGGCCGAACATGAAAGGAAAATGAACGAGGAAAATATGAATATGCCATTTGTTATATTATCATAACCCCATCGTATCATTTAGTGGTAAATTACCATGAGGATATCAATATCTTCTCAGTCCAGCGTGAATATTATTATCCCATCTTTACCTGTACCTTTATGGAAAAGAAATGTATATATATGTCGTTCATATTTTGTTGATAAATGTAACATGTTCTATTGAAAAGATGCATTTCAGTTGTATTAGAATTGTCTTATAAACTTACTTAGATATTTGGCAGTCAGTTCCTTTTGATATTGTGTTACAGCTGACTAGACAAGGTGCTGATTTGGGTAAATTTTCGTTATTAGGCAAAGTTTTCGAAATAGGGAAGCCCAACTACGAAATAATACCCTGATTTAATTAGTCTCTTTTGAATTTAATCTAAACTTACCGACATCATCATTCAACATTGCAGTTTCAATGAATGTAGGTCAACACAGCTACAAAATGCCATTAGCCTAGTATTGATTATTAGGGTCTGGATTTAAGCGTCATTATAATGTTTGCCATGGACGTAGATCATGTGGTGATGACATGTGGAGGTTTGAGGCTATTAACCACGTCAATTCTTCCCTTGGTACATGTTAATTACTGTTCAATAGTGTGCAGGTTATAATTAAGTGCTGGAAACTACGATGTTTCAGTAATAAATATGTCGGGAATAGATTGACACTGAAAAAAATTGCCCGGCTTCGTGTCCATTCTTACAAGTCCAAATTCTCTTAACCTAACATAAATCATGAAAGGACGACATTCAAACAAAAATTGCATGCTACATATTTGATAATGCCGTGACAGAGGAGTAAGACTGTGAGAAGAATGTATTTGATATTTCTTCTATATTAATAAAAGCGAAAGTGTGTCTGTCTGTCTGTGTGTGTGTGTGTGTGGTATAGGTTCCGCCCCCCGTGGCGCAAACACCTCATATGGCACATTTTTGGAATCGGGTTGACCAGGGGAAGGTCATAAGCCCACTTATGAGATGATCCGATCTTTTTTTTTTTTTTTTTTTTAGCAGCCTATTAGCGAGAATTGTGAAAACAAAAGTAGGTTGCGAGAATTGAGGAAGCCTTGATGTAGGTGGGGTAAGGGTGATGAAGGTGGGTGATGGTAATGGGTGTGGGGTGATGGGTGAGTGAATGGGTGGGGGTGATGGGTTGGGGGTGATGGGTGATGGGTGAGGGAATAGGTGGGGGGGTGATGGGTATCTATAATAATATAAGCAAAAGTGTGTCTCTCTGTCTGTCTGTCTGTCTGTGTGTGTGTGTGTGTGTGTGTGTGTGTGGTGTGTGTGTGTGTGTGTGTGTGTGTGGGGTGTGTGTGGTCTGGTATAGGTTCCGCCCCCGTGGCGCAATCAACTCATATGGCACATTTTTGGAACCGGGTTGACCAGGGGAAGGTTTTAAGCCCAATTATGAGATGATCCGATCCTTTTTTTTTTCTTTTTTTTTTAGCAGCCTATTAGCGATAATTGTGAAAAAAAAAGTGGGTTGCGAGAATTGAGGAAACCTTGATGTAGGGTGATGGGTAATGGGTGATGTGAATGGGTGGGGTGATGGGTAATGGGTGTGGGGTGATGGGTGAGTGAATGGGGGGGGTGATGGGTGATGGGTGAGGGAATAGGGTGGGGGTGATGGGTAATGGTAAATATAAGCGAAAGTGTGTCTATCTGTGTGTGTGTGTGTGTGTGTGTGTCTGGTATAGGTTCCGCCCCCGTGGCGCATACCTCATATGGCACATTTTTGGAACCGGGTTGACCAGGGGAAGGTTTTAAGCCCATTTATGAGATGATCCGATCACTTTTTTTTTTTTTTTTTTAGCAGCCTATTAGCGATAATTGTGAAAAAAAAAGTGGGTTGCGAGAATTGAGGAAACCTTGATGTAGGGTGATCGGTAATGGGTGAGTGAATGGGTGGGGTGATGGGTAATGGGTGTGGGGTGATGGGTGAGTGAATGGGTGGGGGGTGATGGGTTGGGGATGATGGGTGATGGGTGAGGGAATAGGTGGGGGATGATGGGTAATGGGTGAGTGAATGGGTGGGGGGTGATGGGTAATGGGTGAGTGAATGGGTGGGGGGTGATGGGTAATGGGTGAGTGAATGGGTGGGGGGTGATGGGTAATGGGTGAGTGAATGGGTGTGGGGTGATGGGTAATGGGTGAGTGAATGGGTGGGGGGTGATGGGTAATGGGTGAGTGAATGGGTGGGGGGTGATGGGTAAGGGTGGTGAATGGGTTGGGGGTGATATGGGTGGGGGGTGATGGGTAATGGGTGAATGAATGGGTGGGGGGAATACATACATTTCTACATCCATGATTTCAGGAAAGTTAGAAGGGGCTATCTGGAGAGTCCATGTTTGGTGGGCCGAAGGCCCACCAAACACAGGTGGTGGGCCACAGGCCCACCAATAGCCCTCCGCAGGAGCTAGCCAAAAAGTCCGCCCGGAGGGCGGCTTTGCGGCTAGTGTATTATATTTTGTAAAGCATAGTTCAATGCTAAATAATAACACTATACCTCTCAGCTCTTCACATAAGTAAATATAGATATATTACAATAAGTGAGATAATGAAATGATAATGATATTGAGTCTCAGTCTGATGTAGCAGAGGTGCGTCGTATAAAGTCAACACCTTGAGACACACACCCTAACAAAGTTCTGCATAAAGAACACGTGCATTATTGATGAAGACATAATCCCTACATGCCATAAGGTTTGGAGGGGTTCGGTGTTGCTCAATGGGGATCAGAAATGAACAAATGGCTCCTTAAAAACAGACCCTGGTGAACACTTTCGTGGTGCAAGATATACAAATAGATCTTGATGTAAATTGTTGATTAGTTATATTTTTCTAAACACGTTGCGCGGAACGTAAGTATTATTTACAGCTGGAAGTTATGGCTTTTTGATAATTTCTTGTATGATTGGCAGAAAACCACAACATAAAAAAAATAGTATTAAAATATATTATTTATCTGTCATCTGTGAAAGATTTGTTCGTTTAATGAACAATAATATATTTACTGGTGTAATTGTTGCTTTTTATTAGTTTCATTTCGAATCATATGGGCGCTGCGAGGTTTAGTGGTTCCCATACATTGAATAGGCAAACAAAAAGCAACTAAATTGGTGCATAAATTTATATATATTTGTAATACATTAAGGGATGCGGGTCAGTAGCTTAAAATGTGTTTCCCATAACAGCAACAGCAGCAATAGCAATAACTAGAAACCTTGTGATGATTTTTTGGAACCTGTAGCGCCTGGATGCATTTTCACTTGAGGACTGAAGATTTAGCCTCGTCCGTGGTGGCGCAGGCAGGATTTTCAGCGACGCCTGTGGTGATGAGAGGTTCATGCCACTCCCCGGTGTCCCCCAACACACCCCCAATCAAAGGTAGGGTAATCTTTTACCAATCGACGATTGCAGAAAGATCTGTTCCCAGTGGGACTCGAACTCGTGACCTCGAGCACTGTCAGACACTAAGCATTCAGCATCGTGTCCCCACTTGGGAAATAAAATAAGAACAATATAAGGTATAAAGCATGCGTCAACCGTTCCCATTTAGCAAGTATAGTGGAAAACTACATTATAAATGAAGAAGAACGAACACCTCTCTGTGATCTTTTATTTATAATTTTGGGAAAGTTTTTTTTCTCTCTCTCTCTCTCTCTCTCTCTCTCTCTCTCTCTCTCTCTCTCTCTCTCTCTCTTCTCTCTCTCTCTCTCTCTCTCTCTCTCTTCTCCTCTCTCTCTCTCTCTCCTCTCTCTCTCTCTCTCTCTCTTTCTCACACACACCACACACACCAAACACCCACCCCCACACCCACCACCACCCCCACCACCCACCCACCCACCCACCCCACCCAAACCCCACACACACACACACACACACACACACACACACACACACACACAAGAGGATTTTTTACTGACAAATTCTGGCGGATACTGTCCCCTTGAGCAAAAGGATGGGTGTATGTTGTCTGTGAGGTCCCAACATTATCCAAAGATTGGTAATAATGAGCTCCAAGCTCACTCCGGTGAAGTGAAAATGGCGATCGCGAGTCCGTTTCGCGTGGACAAGACCATGGGTGAATGACACACAAACACACACACTGTTACCTTAATTCACCGTCTTCCAAAGTTTAAACTCGGGCGGACAGTACTTGTTCCAACCAATCCTAGTTCTCTTGCGTCTTGCCTCCTGCGTCTGTAATCTGTATCGGGGTGTGGCTAATTGCGTTATGCTAATGACCGCATAAGTAAGCCATGTTGTACCCTCACAGACACCCGCCGTCTCGATCTCGGTGTAACTCGTACGTGATAAAGGCCTGAGACGTGTGTTGTTCGCCCGATAATGCCTTCGCTTTTCACAATGGTGGCTGGTTGTGTGGTTCGCTCTGGTAGAGGTATTCAATGTGCTGTGTTTGTGAGGATCCTTTGTAACTGAAGTAATTTTGTCTGTTGTATAGTTAAAATTTGGCCAGGATATTTATGTAATTATATATCTATTCTATGTTTTTCAGAGAGAGATATTTCCTTTCAACTAATTATGGTAACAAAGATTGTGGTGATTGCGCAGGTGGGAGTGTTGGTCATGGTCATGCATGGACAAATAATTGTATTGCAAACTTAGATTTGATTTCCTCATTTTGTGGAAAAAAAAATTTCATGATCAAACTGTAGGAATGTTCAGGAAATCTTGTTCGACCTGATGGCTCATGGGTGTTGTGAGGCGGGCATGTGGTGAGTTATGCTTTGCGTCTCACCTGATGCAGCCGAGTGGGTGGACTTTTTTGGGGAGAGGCAGGATTAGGAGAAAAAAAAGTAATGCGGATGAATTTTCTATAGTGGTTGGTACAATTTGGCTGTGAGGGATAACATTGCGCCTGAAGGAATATGCGCACTGGTGGACCTCCAACAATGAAAAAGTTATGTCGTGATGAATGAACACAGCGCCGGGAAGTTGGTTCTAAAACTGTCTTTTACTATCCGTCATGACTGCTGAAAAGTTTGTGTACACTTTAGGCATGCCGTGTTTCCCTCATTTGGACCAACGCTTCCATGGTCACCAGTGGATTCAGTTTCAGTGATTAGAGTGCTTGTAACTTGTGCTTGTTTGAATCAGTAACTACGTAGCTATTTACTTGACAAGAAAATGTTACTTGGCTGTTAATTGAATGTGCGTTCCTCGTTTATGCCCAGATATACGTAGGTAACTTTCATAAGTCTGTTGCTAATAATCTTGACAAAAGAGCAATATTTTGTTCTTATGAAAGAAAAATATCAGCCATTTGTTTATATTTCAGAGTTTTACACGTTTTGAAATACAACAGATGAATGGTGTGTTTATCAGTACATATTCAGTGTTTATAGTGGGGTTTTTTTCTTCAATATAGTTCAGATATACAAATTCTTAGACATTCTTGGCCATACATCATCCAGTCTAATTTTGACTCGAAATTCTTGGGTTGGTCGTAGGTAAAGTAGCTGATGTATAGTTGCACGTCTTTAGGATCAAGACTTACTTAAGCATGCCGGTTTTTTAATTATGTTATTACCAGTTTCACTACGTTGTTGACAGAAACCTGAAACAATAGAAACGTGAGAAAAGTTTTATAGATATAGTTATTAAAACTGGTTTTGCATAAATGTCACTCACACCCGCCGTACACTATATGAATGACATTATAGATTGACTTAACGTAGTATCGCGTCTTACAGAGAGGCGCCTTGCTCCAAGCGTGTTTCTTATTTTAGATACTTTCCATATGAAGACCTGCGCATCACTCCATGGGACCTGACTAAGTAACCTTTTGTTCTCACATTTATGTCGGAGCGCCTCATCCCTCTCGGCAGTGCTGCTTCATAAAATGGCCTCAGGTGTCTTTGAAGACAGGATAAGCCTGAGCCACCTGCATGTATCCTGTATCATCTCAGGCATGAACTTTGTACTTTATTATATATTGTTTTATGTTCTGTTGTCAAGAATATATTGTATCACAGTTTAGTTTAGAATATTATTAATGCAGTATTTGTATCACGTCCTCTGGGAACAGTAGTTTGTGCAGCGAACTGTGAAATAAATCGGGGTTTTTTCAACTGCCATGTAAGAGATTTCATAATATTCCTAGACTAGAAATCTTATCATGCTAGAAGTGCATTTATCTAACCATGTTCTGTCTGATCTGTGTAGTATTTCAGTCATGGATTAAGCAGAGTCTGGAGTAGAAATAGTAAAGGTTGCCAGACAAAAGCCAATGTGTATTGTCTATATGTTCACAGGAAACAAGAACAAATATGTGAAGCAGAATATGCGGCCACAAGGGGCGAGGTGTGCACAGGCTGGGGTCACTTTGGGTCTGCTGCCACTATGATGTTCATACGCAAATTGCAAAGGGGCCGCTGTCTCCCGCTGTATTCCGATGACCACAACTCCCGCTGCTCTCACGACGCAGTAGTGTGGCCTGTGCCTGACGCTCCTCTAGTGGGATTTGCCGACGGGAAGCAGAGGGTGAGTGTTATTACAGTTTGATACTACTACTACTATTACTACTTCTATTACTCTCTCTCTCTCTCTGTCTGTCTCTAGAATACCTAATTTCAGAAAGGCCAATTATGCAGGATTAAAAAGACACCTGGAGGTTATTAATAAGAGGTGTGGGATGGAGGGGAAGAAATTTTCCCAGGGTAAGGACAGGGCGATGACAGCTGGAAAGGCCAATTATGAAGGATTAGGAAGGCACCTGGAGGTAATTAGAGCGGTTAGACATGGAAGTGTGGTCGGGGCTGAGGAGGTAATTAGAGCGGTTAGACATGGAAGTGAGGTCGGGGCTGAGGAGGTAATTAGAGCGGTTAGACATGGAAGTGAGGTCGGGGCTGAGGAGGATTATACCTTATTTGTAAGGAATATAATTGACGGACAGAAAAGAAATATTCCTTATAGGGAAATAAGGTCCAGAAAGAGTGATCCAAAATGGATGACCACTAATTTAAAACACAACATTGGAGTAAAAAGAAACATTTATTTAAGGTTCTAGGCAGGATTGGTAGGCAAAGAACAGTATAACGTGATGGCAAGGACAGTGAAGAAAAAGAAATTAACTCGAGTTGCTAAGAACAATTATGAGATTAAAGTAGCAGGACAGACGAAAAATGACCCAAAGGGGTTCTATCAGGTATATAAAACCAAGACAAGGGAATTAGTTGGGCCGTTAAGGTCAGGACAGGGTGAGGTCTTAAATACGGATGAGGATATGTGTAAAAGTCTAAATGATTATTTCTTAAGTGTTTTTACGGAGGAGGATACACAGACGATACCTGATAGTGAACAGATGTTCAAAGGAAGCGATGTGGAGAATCTCAAAGATATTGTGATAACTAGGGAAATGGTGGAAGAGGGTATAGATAAAATGAAGAATTTTAAATCGCCAGGACCAGATGAAGTGTATCCCAGCGTATTAAAGGAATGCAAGGAGGTTGTTCGTGAGTCGTTAGTGCACATTTTTAGAAAATCGGTTGAGATAGGCGATGTGCCATTATTGTGGAGGAAAGGAAATGTTGTTCCCATATTTAAGAAGGGAGACAGAGGACTAAAGTCAAATTATCGACCCGTAAGTCTAACGTCAGTGGTGGGTAGATTATTGGAATCTATTGTTGCAAAAACATTAGAGAGCACTTAGATAAACATAGTTTGATCAATGATTCACAACATGGATTCACCAAGGGTAGGTCATGTCTCACCAATTTATTGAGTTTTTATAGGAAAGTTTATGAGACGGCAGATAATGATAAGGATTATGATGTAATATATCTGGACTTTAGTAAGGCATTTGACAAAGTACCACACGAGTGACTCTTAAATAAGGTTAAGGCTCATGGAATAGATGGGAAAGTTCTTCATTGGATCAGAGCTTGGCTAAGTAATAGACAACAAAGGGTTACAATTAATGGTTCTAAATCTGAATGGGGACTGGTGACAAGTGGAGATCCACAAGGGTCTGTTTTGGGTCCATTACTATTTTTGATTTACATCAACGACTTGGAAAGTGGGATTAGCAGTGATATCAGCAAGTTTGCTGATGATACTAAGGTAGGTAGGATTATTGGATCACAGTCTGATGTAAACATATTGCAGGGAGACTTAGATAAACTTAACGAGTGGGCAGTCAGATGGCAGATGGAATTTAATATTGATAAGTGCAGCGTTATGAATGTTGGTAGAAAAAACCCTGGTAATAGATACACCATAAGCAATGTATCGCTGAAAAGATCAGAAGGTAGAAAAGACCTTGGAGTGAGGGTGAGCCCAGACCTCCGACCTAGGAAACAATGTATTGAGGCCAGAAATAGAGCTAATAGAGTATTAGGATTCATTACCAGAAGTGTTAAAAGTAGAAGTGCGGAAGTTAATCTAAAGCTTTATCTGGCTCTAGTCAGACCTTACCTAGACTATGCGGTTCAGTTTTGGTCTCCATATTACAGGATAGATATAGCTTTGTTAGAAACAGTGCAGAGACGGATGACCAAAATGATACAAGGGATGCGTAACTTTAGTTATGAGAAGAGATTGAAGTTATTAAAATTACACTCAGTCGAGAGACGCAGAGTAAGGGGCGATCTGATAGAAGTTTTTAAATGGATAAAGGGATTTAATAAAGGAGAGGTAGGAAAAGTTCTCACGGCTTTTAACCAGGGTAGAACAAGAAGTAACGGATTCAAGCTGGAAAAGCGTAGATTTAGAAAGGAAATATGGAAAAACTGGTTCACAAATAGGGTGGTGAATGAATGGAATGGTCTCAGTAGACAGGTAGTTAGTGCGGAGTCATTAGGGAGCTTTAAGAGGGGCTGGATAGGTTCATGGATGTGGAAGAAAGGTGGATGTAGGTAGTGTTAGGTGACAGGAACTACCACGTGTAGGCCTCGCGGTCTCTTGTAGCTTCCTTATTTTCTTATGTTCTAATGTTCTTATGTCTCTCTCTCTCTCTCTCTCTCTCTCTCTCTCTCTCTCTCTCTCTCTCTCTCTCTCTCTCTCTCTCTCTCTCTCTCTCTCTCTTCTCTCTATCTCTCTCTCTCTCTCTCTCTCTCTCTCTCTCTCTCTCTCTCTCTCTCTCTCGCTCTCTCTCTCTCTCTCCTACCTACCGCACCACCCATTAGTAGCCATTACTGTTCATTTATTGTCTTTTTGATCTTTGCCTCTCTCCTTCCCAGACACCCTCCCCCTCCTCGAGTCTGTAATTCTGTCTCCCATTTTTGGTCGGTCGTAAGCCGGCATTAATCTCCCTGTGTTTAATATGCCTTGTTTTACCTTTTATCTTTCCTTTTTGTTTTCAAAGTGTTTCGAGATTCGAGTTTTTTTTCTGAAACTAAGCTTTAACTTTTGACTTTGCGTTTGAGTTTGATAAGAAGTGGATTTTGTATCGTGGTTGTGTTGCTTTTGTTTTCGGTCATGTTTTCATATTACTATTGACTTTACGAAATGAAAATACAAATGTAAATGAGTAAAAGGTGGATGTTAAAAGAAATAATGAGGAGGAAATTCAACAAATTGTTAAGGAAAAGGGAATAATAGAAGTGTCCATTGACCGGAGAAGTGAGTTGCCGTATATGGGATAAAGTACAAAAGGGTCTGAATGAAAGCCATAGTCATTTTGTGCCTTTCTTACTTTTAAAGGATTTCTCTTTTTTAGCCGAGAGCCTTCAAAGCTACTGAATAGATAGCGGAAAAGGGAAGAAAAAATGAATAATGAAAAGTAGAGAAGTAATTAAGCAAAACCCGGACGCTTACATGAGGGCCATTCAGAGAAATGTTGAGGAACAGAACGTTAATATGTGGAGACGTGGAGTGTAAAAGGAAAGTGAAACGAGTGATGAAAGAAAGTGTTATGAAGGTGTATGGATATTTGGGTACATTTTTGAGACATTTATAAAGAGGATAATGGACGCTTGGAAGGTACAAAGAAAGGGTATAGAATGTAACAATAGAAAGGGACGAAATTTAGAATGACAGTAAAAAAAATGTACTGGTAGAAAATGAGTAGAAAAAAAGTGTTTAAATTATGACTTGATTGTTTAAAAAAAAAAGAATAAAGAACATGGATAATTATGATGATGCAATAGTTGCATGAAGAGTAATGAAAGAGAGTAAGGAATGGTATATGAAGGACGTAACAATGCAGGAAGGCAATAACAACTTTCCCTGAAGCGTGAGAAAGCGTCAGACATGGAATAATGGTGGGACGGCAATACGAAATTCAACTCTTTTATCACTGAATGCATCATACCTTTATAACTTGTACTGTAACGATGAACGGAGACTGGACGAAGGCAACTGGTTTTCTTAGCTACGCATGAAATATTGCTATAGAGTAATTAGTTTGTTGAATACACGTGAGAAGGTGTTTAGTAGTGTTAAAGTCTATATGGACTGGGTCTTTATGATAATAATGATGAATGAGAAAGTGCGAGCAAAGGCAAGCAATTTATGTGTTACATCCGTGCATGTTGACAAGGTATGTAATATAACGCGTGTAATAGAGATGTATTGTTTAGCCTCAGAGGTAGCGAGATCCGTGACCGTGCTCCATGGTGACTCGGAGGTGACTGATTGGCAATGGTCATCTCCAGGTCATAAATGGGTCGGCAATAAAGATCGTGCACGGACGACCATCGCAGGACACGATCGCCCACGTACGATTATAACAGCAGGACTTTTTACTTCTGTACGTGCCTCCTTTACGAAATTAATTAGTAAATACTGCTTCACTATTACTACTGTCACCGCCGCTCTTCCTCTCTCTATTGCTGGAGTTGCCATTGCCACAGTTCCAGGTATTATTGATGTCACATCCTTCATCAGCGCCGTTAGTAAAGTTTTATTTTTTCATCTACAACCACGCACGTAAATGTAAACAATAACATCTGTTTGGAGGTAGTGGACGGCGAGGCGGCAGCTCGTTAATTGTTATATCAGAGCCAGCTGTTGTAGGTCCAGTTGGACGGCAGACGAGAGAGAGAGAGAGAGAGAGAGAGAGAGAGAGAGAGAGAGAGAGAGAGGAGAGAGAGAGAGAGAGAGAGAGAGGATGAGAGAGAGAGAAGAGAGAGAGAGAGAGAAAGAAGGAGAGAAAGAGAGAGAGAGAGAGAGAGAGAGAGAGAGAGAGAGAGAGAGAGAGAGAGAGAGAGAGAGAGAGAGAGAGAGAGAGAGAGAGAGAGAGAGAGAGAGAGAGAGAGAAGAGAGAGGAGAGAGAGAGAGAGAGAGAGAGAGGAGAGAGAGAGAGAGAGGAGAGAGAGAGAGAAGAGAGAGAGAGAGAGAGAGTCGGATGAAAAAATTAGCAAAGTTGTAATAACGTTAGGCTGGAGACTGGAGAGAGAGATATTTTTAAAGCTGCAAGGTGTTCAGTTTTTACCTCAAGTTTATTACTTGGAATTGCTGGGCGTCAGGTGTAAGGAATGGCTGGAATTAGGAAGGAAGGGACTGGAAGCATTGGCAGGACTGTTTGTGGGACCTGAGAGGGGAGATGAAAGGGTGGTAGGGGACTGTTAAAGGGCACAACGGAACATATGACGAAGAGAGAAGGTATAATGTTGAAGGTTTATCTGAAATGAATGACGACTGAAAAAGGACAATGTAATATCATGATTATTAAAAAGGAAACAAGACTATTTCAATTACACGTTGAGTAGTATAAGTCGAGTACCTGCTACATAATTACACCTCGAGAGCAATGATAAAAATAGGCTGAAAATAGAAGTGTAATAAGTAAAATAATATAGAATTCCAAGTACTGCTACATCATTATAATTTTATGTACTTTGTGAGCAATGATAAAAGTAGGCTAAATGCAAATAGAAGTGTAATAAGTAGAATAACATAGAACTCCATTGACATTCTTAGAAAATATACATAATAGCACGTGTCTAAGAATATGTTTACAAATAGGACAGAGTGTAGGGTCGTCGCCCCCCGCACATGTGTCTCGTAACAAATGGCTGTGGATCAATGGCGGGGTGAAAGGCAAGGGATCAGGGAAAGGGGCGATGAAGAGGAAACATTTAGGGGTTCAAGGGAAGAAAGGGGATTAAAGGATATCCAATCGGATCTCACACTAATGACGGAGCTCTACGAAGAATTGTAGCCTTCATAATGAGGGGATTTGTGAGCCCTTAGCCCTTCTTCCTATCTTTATTTCTGTCTCTTATTCCTCCTCCTCCTCCTCCTCCTCCTCCTCCTCCTCCTCCTCCTCCTCCTCCTCCTCCTCCTCCTCCTCCTCGTCCTCGTCCTCGTCCTCGTCCTCGTCCTCGTCCTCGTCCTCGTCCTCGTCCTCGTCCTCCTCCACCTCCTCCCTCTTCTCCTCTTCCTATGTCACCAGACTTTTTAGCGTTAATGAAGAGGAGCGAGAACTGAAATGGGACTGAGTTGTTGTCCTTTTAAGTAAACTGATTATTTTGTGTCACTTGTCATGTGCGAGCGTGCGTGTGTGTGTGTGTGTGTGTGTGTGTGTGTGTGTGGGTGTGTGTGTCTGTGGTGTGTGTGTGTGTGTGTTGTGTGTGTGTGTGTGTGTGTGTGTGGGGTGGTNCAACCAACCCCTTCACCAAAACATCTCAGCACGCCAACCCCCAAACCACACAACTTCATATCCCACGCACAAAAGCAACACAAACCCCCCCCCCCCCTACCCCCCCCCCCCCCCCCCCCCCCCGAAACACGGCAACAAAAACCCCCGCCCCTAACACCCTCTACCTTCCGAGCGTATAACGCTTAGTCAGCCCCCTCACCTTGCAGTACCCCTCCCTGCCGCCCTGCGCCCTTGACACTTAACACTGCCACTACCACTTGCTACCCACCACCCGTCCCACACTATGAACTTAAGCGCGTGCCCCACCACACAACTGTCTGAGTATATATTTATTATTTATTATTTTCTGTATGTATAATATGTTGTTATTTTTTCTAATATGAACTCGTTAACAGATTGTGTGTATCCAACCACTGTGTACATCCGTCATCCTGGCACCCAACCACCTATGTGTTGATCATCCTTCACTCACCAGGCCCTCACCTAATCATTCACCTATGCTAGTAGCAAACAGCTAAGTAATTTTTCCAGTTTGGGGCAGTTATGTAGTTGTAGGTATTACACAAGTGTTACATTATTACATTACATTACATTAGTGTCTCACACAGTGACGTTCACATCTACAACACCTCTTTAACGGACATTTTCAACGTTAGAAATATTATAGTGCTATTTTAACATAGTTTTACATTTAATTTTACAATGGCTACGTACAGTACATCTTTACAGACTCCGTCAGAGCACTTACATCAGTGTGCACAACAAACAACTATCTATCCCTCATATTATAGGCGAAGTGCTAGACCGCATTATACCCACAACTTTTTCCCTACGATACACGGTAGGAGTAGATATTCTTCCCGCTATATGCAACATAAGCATTACACAATTCCACCGTATCAGGTGCAGCGACGTTATCAACGTCATGATAGCTGCAATTACGCACGTAATAGTTATTTTTGTGTATTTTGTAAAATTCCAGGACATACTCTGTCACATTGTAGATCAATAGACTACAACAGATACGTAGTTTACAAGAAGTAGTATTGTGTATATCACAATTTCTGGAGTCATAACTCTGACCAAGTGCCGTTATTTGGAATCACAGACCAACGACCTTATTCCCTCCCGCCTCCGATGGAAGGTTTAGCACAATACACTAACGCCCCCGACGTTATCACATGTTAGCCTCATAGGAGGCGCACACAATGTGAAAGTAAACAGGGTTCACCAGATATTAACGTCCGAAACGCAATATTTTCCTTTACCATGACCGACAAGGTTAAACCTATCATTACAGTTCTACTACTGAACAACAATTTACAGGTACTTTCGTAGTGACATTACTGCAAATGATGATAACTTAGATGAGGTATTTATAAGTTACATCTAATTTATTATGAAGTTCTCACTGTACCTGTTTCTAGCAACAGGAACGAAGATATTATCGTCTGAACACCTGGCTAAGTTACCTTTGAAAGTTTCCTTGAGATTATCAACCTCCCAAAGTTTCTATAGATTATCACCTCCCATACTCTTACAATGTATTTTAACCTAGCACTCGCCGCCACACTTTTCCTGTGAATGCTTGCCGAGACGGCGGCCCATTAAGAGATTAGACGTTCCGGCCTTTATATAACAGCAAGTCTCATGTGCCGAGACAGCCTCACTACGAACACAGACCCTTGTAACACATACAACTCTGTCCATCAATAAACTCACTAGCAAGCTGTTTTATCAGCCACCATGTAGCAAAGTACTCTAACAAATGGTGACCTGACGAAGTGACACGAAACACCCTACAGCTGTGCTGCCCCCCGCAGCCACACAGCAGTTCTGCCTGACGCCACCCAGCCCTGCCCCTCGCAGCCACACAGCCGCGCTCCCTAGGCTCGCTCCTCGCCGCCACCCAGTCGTGGCAGCCCTGGCTCGCCGCCTCACACAGTCGTGCTCCTAAATAACGCCCCCAGCTCTGCTCCTTGCCGCCGCCGCCTGGCGCTGCCCCTGGCTCTGCCCCACCGCCGCCCCTACCGCTGGCAGCTCCATTGCAGACGCACCCCGCAGTCGACGCCGCCCCCTCCGTGGACTCTGCCACAGGGCGCCGTGGTCCTGCTCACGACTCTGCGTCGTCAACTCCTGCCGCTCCGTGCTGCATCCTGCCGCTTCGCGCGCCTCCTGCGCCCTACTCTGCTTTCCTGCTGCCTGCGCCGCCTCCTGGCCCACGCCGACGCCAGGTCACCGTCAACAGTGGCCACTAGCCGCAATGCCGCCTAACCGACGACCCCGCCATGACTGCTAACGTTGCCTTCTCGTGCTCACCTCCATTCTGCAGCAGGACCCTCTATGTGGTTTCTCATCTGCATGGTAATTTCAAGCTTTCCCGAATCACTGTACCCCTACTCAGTTCCCCCACGCCACTGCTCTTCTGGTCCACCGAACGGTGCCTCTCGCAAGTCTCTGACGTCGTTTGCAAGGCGTCCACTCTGGGCGAATCCATATGAAGATCCTCAAGTCTGCCATTTTGTCCCGCCTGGAATCTACAACAGTGGCTTTGCACGTCTTCATGAGCTTCTGTCGAAGAAGAGCTTGGCAACGAGAAGCCTTCAGACCTGCTACGACGTATGAAGAGTTACTCGGATACAAGTACAAAAACGTCTTTCGACCTATAGCCTATTCAAGCAACTCTTCTAACCAACGTCTGCCGACCCCATCCAACGCAACTTCTTCGCGTCAGAACAAACTCTCTCCCGAAGAATTTTCCGTGCCTGTCCGACAGAGTTCATGGCGTCTCTTCCCGTGGACTCACCGCATCTTCTTTCGCAGCATCGATGTAAAACAGGACACATCAGGCAACTCGCCCAGCTAGTGTCCCAACTACACTACAAGTTAGCAACCATCCAGCCATCAGCTCATGATGAACGTTACTTGTCGGGGGGGGGGACAGGGGGGGGGGTTCTACAACATCCCAACCGTTACCGGCGACGATCAGATCTGCTAGCCACGCTATAGACAAGTCTTGGCTTCTGCTTCTACCACCAAAGGTGGGAGGACGCCGCCAGTGCAACACCGTGCAGCTGTTGTCCAAGACTTTAAAACAGCAACGGCGACCCTAAAGAGGCGCATATGTCCCGCCATGCTTCGTCAGCGCATGCTCTACGTCTCGATACCACTCGTCCCAGGAACAGTTCCTCACCGGCATAGAACAGGGGCCGAAGTCAGTATCCGACCTGTAATAGGCAGCCATAGGACACTACCACTCATCACGCACTTCTACGCCGCCAACGGTACCAGATACCCGTGTACAAGCGACAGACGCTGCGACTGGGCTCAACCTTCCGCCGTTCCTTCGGTGGACCTTCTATGTCGAGAGTCTCACAAGCCATCTGGGGGGCGCCGATTTCTTGACACACTTCGACCTCCTCGTCGACATCAGGAATCGCCGACTCCAGATCCTTTAACTTCTCTTCGGCGACCTCACAGCAACAACCACTGGCAATAGCACTCGCATCTCCACCGTCAGTGCATACAACCCGTATGCTTCACTGCTGAAGTCCTTCCCGACACTCACGCAGCCCTACTCTGCAACTGCCTAGCAAAACACACACGTCAACGCACACAGCATCGAGACTACTGGACCACCGACTTACGCCAAGGCCCGTCCGTTCAGCTCCAACAAACGTTTACCGACAGGCAGCCAAGGTCCGAGTACGAGTCTCTCCTGGCGTCTAAGGTAGATCATCCGTCCCTCAGCTCCAGCAACTGGTCTTCTGCCAGTACACATCGTCCTCCTAAGAAGAACGGTGACATCAGACCCCATGTGGAAGACTACCGTGCACTCAGCTCTCCGCACCGTCGTGGACGAGATACGCCAGTACCCAACATTCAAGATTTCCTCGCTCTCACTCTCTGGCTGTACCCTCTTCCTCCAGGATCGACCTCGTCAAAGGCGTTTCACCAGTTCCAGTCAATCCTGCAGAAAAAAAAATAAAAAAAACCCCCATCCGAAACACAGCCGTCATCATCACTCACCCCATTTGGCTTGTTTGAAAATACACCAGGATTCCAATTGGAACTACAGGACGAACGCCGCCCAGACTTTCCAGCGCTTCATGGACGAGATCCTCGAGGTCTACCCTTCTGCTTCGCCTACATTGACGACCTTCTCATCGCCAGTTCTGACGCTGAAGCAGAACCGACAGTATCCTCCCAGACTTCACGGTCTTTTGCAGGATACGGGGAAAAAAAAATTTTTTTCCGAGCACATCGACAAGTCTGTGTTGGTATCCTTCGTCGACCTGCTTGCCACACTGTCTCCTCTGCAGGCATCACGCACTCCACTCCATTCAAAGTGTGATTCCACCAGCGCTTCCCGAAGCCGTCAACCCAGGCGCCAGCTCAAGAGTTCCTGGGCATGCTGAACTACTACAACCACTTCATCCCGAACTGCTCACTTCTTCTCCGGCCACTCTACGCCATGATCAAGCCTGCAAGAGAGGAACGTCCTCACCCTCGTCCTGGACCCCAGGACGCTGACGACGCCTTCCTCGCTGCTAGAAGCCTTGGTGACGTTTCGATGATCAGTCTTCCCTTCTCCAGATGCCGACACTTCCATCTCTACTAGATGCTTCAGGCATCGTGCTGGTGCCGTCCTGCAAGCAGTAACGTCCAACGAGACTGGAAGCCCATCGCCTACTTCTCCAAAGTTCAACAACGCCGAACGAGTACAGTGCCTTTCGACATAGAACTTCTTGCCATCTACAAGGCGATCACAGATTCCGGTCTTCATCGAAGGTCGCGATTCCATTCTACACCGACATAAACCTCTAACCACTACATACGTCAACAACAAGACTACCTACACACCGCGACAACTGCGTCACATCGATTTCATCTCGCAGTTCACCACTGCATTCGCTACGTCAAGGGTGGCCGATAAATGCTCCAGCTGATGCACTGCCACGTAAACATCTCGGCCATCTCTTCTCTCATCGAGTATGCTTGGCCATTGCCGCTGACTCAAGCCAATGATGCTGAGTTGCAGCAACCCAGGGATGCTGCTTGGCAGATGAAAAGATCCCACTCCAGTGGACCAAGAGCACCTCTAACGCTGATGTCTCTACTGACGCCGTCCCGGCCGTACATTCCAAAGCAGCATAGTTACCAGTCTCTTCCTTCCTCAGCTCCACGACCTCTCTCACCCTGGCATTCGAGCGTCGCAACACATGGTAACTTCCAGATTCATATGGGATGGCATCAACAAGGATGTCAGACAGTGGACTCGCACCTGCACCAAGTGCCAAGCTTCAAAGGTGACACGCCACACACACTCTCCTGCAGCAACATTCAAGCCAGTCTCTTCAAGATTCGACCACATCCACATCGACATCGTCGGCCCGCTGCCTTACTCCAACGGCTACCGGTACATTCTTACCTGCGCCGACCGATTCACCCACTGGCCTGAAGCTGCACCTCTTGTGGACATCACAACGGACTCCGTCGCCCGTGCTTTCATCAGTACGTGGGTCTCCAGATTCGGTGTCCCCCTCAGCCTCACATCGGACCGTGGAAGCCAGTTCGAGTCTAGCCTGTGGAACAAAGTCATGACTCTGCTCGGCATTCGACGCTACAGGACCACCAGCTATCACCCACAAGCCAACGGTCTCATTGAACGATTCCACCGGCAACTCAAGTCTTCTCTGGCAGCTTCAGCCCACCAACGCGAAGACTGGACTGTTGCTCTACCCCTTGTCCTCCTCGGCATACGAACGTCACTGAAGGAAGATGTAGGCCACTCCTCTGCTGAGCTCGTCTACGGAACTACACTCAGGCTACCAGGTGAACTCCTAGCCAGTACACCTGATACCAGGCCTTACAGTATCCAGGATTTCGCCAGCAGCCTCAAGGACTCCATGCAGAACCTTCAGCCTGTGCAGCCTCGCACCCCTCCCTCCAAGACATTCGTCAGCCAGGACCTCGACAGCTGCACTCACGTCTTTGTCAGGGTAGACGCAGTCAAGAAGCCCATTTAGCAACCGTACCAGGGCCCCTTTGAAGTCATCCGTAGGACGAGGAAGAACTTCACCATCAACCGCAACGGGACTTCGGACGTTATCGCCATCGACCGCGTAAAACCTGTGTACCTGCTCAACTCTACAGCAACCACACCTGATGCAAGACCACGAAGAACTTCCAGTGTGGTGCCAGGTAGTTCCAAGAAAACGATTTCGTTCCTCCTACCTCGCAACTAGAGGGGGAGTACTGTAGCAACACGACAAAGATATTTCAGTCTGAACACCTGGCTAATTACCTTTGAAAGTTTTCCTAGAGATTATCACCTTCCAAAAGTTTCCTAGAGATTATCACCTCCATACCTCTTAATGTATTTTACCTAGCACTCGCCTCCCACTTTTCTGTGATCTTGCCGAGACGCCCATTAAGAGATTAGACGTCCCGGCCTTTATATACAGCAAGTCTCATGTAGAGACAGACTCACTACGACACAGACCCTTGTACCACATACAACTCTGTCAACGTCACTAATAAGTCACAATAAACGTCACTAGCAAGCTGAGTTTATCAACCACCATGTAGCAAAGTACTACACTGTCATTCACAAGGACAAGCATTAACTGCTTTTATGGACACAGGTGCAGGAGCAAACATTATGGACATAGATACGCTAAATGCATTAAGTAATGAAACGAAATCTGTCCTATTCTTAGAACCTCCGTCAATCAGACTGACAGGTTTAGATAGCAAGAAATTCCCTGCCATTGGTAAAGTATGGCTTCACTTAAAATTTGACGAATTCGTGCCTGCAACCCCTATCTGTTTCCATATATCACAGGGATTATCATTCCCTGCTGACCTCCTGATAGGTATTTCTACAATGCGAGATGAATGCATTGAGGTTTGTCCACACTTACACGGGATTAGGTATTATGGAACACTAGCCGCAAAGCTGCCCTCCGGGCGGACTTTTTGGCTAGCTCCTGCGGAGGGCTATTGATGGGCCGAAGGCCCACCAAACACAGACTCTCCAGATAGCCCCTTCTAACTTTCCTGAAATCATGGATGTAGAAATGTATGTATTAACGCCAACCCATTCACATCACCCCCAACCCATTCACTCACCGATTACCCATCACCCCCCACCCATTCACTCACCCATTACCCATAACCCCCCACCCATTCACTCACCCATTACCCATCACCACACACCCATTCACCCCACCCATTCATTACCCATCACCCCCCATCTATTCCCTCACCCATCACCCATCACCCCCACCCATTCACTCACCCATCACCCCAAAACCCCCCATTACCCATCACCCCACCCATTCACTCACCCATTACCCATCACCCTACATCAAGGTTTCCTCAATTCTCGCAACCCACTTTTTTCACAATTATCGCTAGTAGGCTGCTAAAAAAAAAAAAAAAGTAATCGGATCATCTCATAAGTGGCTTAATGCCTTCCCCTGGTCAACCTGGTTCCAAAAATGTGGTATATGATGGGATTCCGCCACGGGGGGCGGAACCTATACCACACACACAACACACACCACACACACACCACCCCACACACACAACACACACACACACACCACACACACACACACACACACACACACACACAGATACACATACACACACCCACACCACACACCTTCGCTTATATCATTATAGAAGATATATACCCGAAGTCAAAAATCCTTCCCCAGTGCTTACATTTAGTTCTGCAATAGTGCAAGCTCCTGAAATTAACGTAAATGAATTAACTAGCGTGCCCAAGCGGCCATCAGCGGTGACAGCTCACGTTGAAATAAATTCACCGTGTATCACTGAACCTGATTCCTGTTCTACCCCGACAGTTCTCTGTCCTTCCCAAGATTCTGAGACGCTTCGTGCCTATCTAGTGGAAGACGTTTCACTAAAAAGGTCGCGAATCTCTTTTGGTATCTCTGAAACTTGCAGGTGTGAATGATGAATGCGAAGCTATATGTTTGAGTGAATCAGTACGAGTGAAGACTCTTTCATGGAATCAGCTTTGTGCAGTGTTAACGCCAAGGGCATTACTAAAATGTACATACAGAATAAGTCTCCGTGAACTCAAAAGCTACACATAGGAACGTACTTAGCAGATTTCGTAGTCACACCAGCGCGCATAGGTCTGATTGCGACTTTGCCAGTAGTTCCAATTTTATCAACTGGAGACCCTGCCACTGATCATGCAGTGTGTACAGGATGCACTTAGTCCTTCCTTAGAGGATATGGATTTTCCAGAATCAAAGTAAGCACTATTGCAAGTACTAACTGCAAATCATGACACAATTGCCATACAAGGTGATTCTTTAGGTACGACAAACCTTATTACACATCATATTCCTTTGCTACCTGATACACAACCTATCTACATTCCAGCATATAGGTTACCCCACTCACAAAGGTCTATACTTGATGGCATGGTTAAGAAAATGTTAGAGGATGATGTTATTGAACTATCCACCAGCCCATGGAATTTTCCATTATTTTTGATCCCTAAGAAACAGGCGATTGGCGACCGGTCGTAGACTATCGGCGCCTCAATGATGTTTGTCAAGTAACCAGCTATCCTCTACTGTATTGCAGGATATTCTGATGTCCATAAGGCCTGATAAGAAAGTGTTCTCTACACTGGACCTTGTCAGTGGATACTGGCAGGGTCCCATTAGATGAGGTATCTAATAGTGGCTTTCTATAATTGTGGCTTATGGCCAAAAAAATAACCAAATCGTTACACGCTGCCCAAAGCACCAAATTTGGTACATGCATAGTTTAGGTCAATACAAACATTTTTGGAGAGGGGTACCCGATTTTAAAGGTCAAGGTCATGGTCAGGTCAAGGTCAAAGGTCAAAATGGGGTAGTACTGTCATTTCAGGTGGCAGTTTATTTTTACCATGCTTTATGTAGGTTAGTTACTAACAGCATTGCTGATGCTGTGCTTTTTTCTGTTTCAGGGTGCTTCCTGGTTGAGGACTGAAATCAGCCTAGGCAAGTAGAGGAGAGTTTGCATTTCAATCTTCGACACAACATGGATTGGTCAAAGTGCATTATATGCGGTACAGCAGACGGTGCTTTAAAGTGTCCTGCAACACAATAGGATGGCAAAGGTTCACAAGCATACGAGGACTTCATGAAAAATGTACAGGGGCTTAAAGAACTGAAATCATTGCCTGCCTGTATTTGTGTCGATGATAATGTGACTGCAAACGATCTCAATGTAAATTGTGCCAAGTGGCATAAAAACTGTCATTTGTTATTTGCCAAATCAAAACTGCTAAGGGCACAGGAGAGAAATGCTAGAAAGAGGAATGTTGACCACTCTGGCGATGGTGCTAGTACTGGACAAAGAAAGTCCAAACGGGTATCTCTACCTGATGAACTGAAGTGTTGCAACATGTGTATATTTTGCAAGAAGTCAGATGGTGTGCTTCACAGTTGTGCAACTTTAGGACTAGACAAAACACTGCGAGAACAAGCAGAAGCACTACAGGATACTGATTTGTTAGCTACTATTGCGGGTGGGGATCTTGTTGCTATTGAAGCAAAATATCACAAACAATGCATGGATGCATTCCGCGTTCGTATACAGAAGTTACAAACGATCTCAGGCTACATTATCGGATTCAACTGATCAATCAATGACAGACTCGAGGGTATTCGCAGAAATAATATCTTTCATTGGAACGAATGTCGAGGAGGGGGAGTACATATTTCCATTAGCAGATCTGCACAAAATGTGTGTAACTCGCTTTGCAGCTTTGGGGTATGAGAAACAGTGAATAAGACACGACTGAAAAAAAACCACTTCTGGGTCATTACCAGGATCAGTGTCAGGAACAATCAGTTGGCAAGCAAACAGTCCTTGTTTTTAATGAAGGCTTTCAAAAGCTCTTGAACAGAGGAGTTGAACTCTCGTGATTTTGAGAAAGACGCTCTCTCAATGGTACACGTGGCAAAGGTAATACGACAAGAAATCTCCAAGACAAAATTCCGTACATTTGATGGAAGTTTCACCCCAAATTGCCAAGATGATTCAGTGCCAAATTCTCTCAAGGTCTTGATCTCCATGTTGTTATATGGATCAAACATCAAGGAGCAGAGAGCACAGAAATTCAACAAGCATGTCTGACAATATGCTAGCTGATTAGATTCAATTCCAAAGAAAAGCCACAAGTAGCAGAGAAACCACGTCACCAGGAAGACCAAAGAACCACCGCTTCCCTTGTACATAGGTGAGTGCAGTTATGCATGATAGTGGCTTTATAGAGATAGTCCATGTAGACAACTCTTTATGCTAGATTATGACTCCCTCAAGTCCATTAACGGTAGTTTAGCAATGACAGCACGTTTTTATGTTGAGAATTATTTTGGAAATGGCTAAAGACGGCAATTAGCGAAGTTTGACCTTTAACCTTGACCTGACCTTGACCTTGAATATGACTCCCTCAAGTCCATTTACGGTAATTTAGCAATGACTGCACGTTTTTTATGTTGTTGAAAATTATTTTGGTAAATGCTAAAGACGGCAATTAGCGGAAGTTTGACCTTTAACCTTGACCTGACCTGACCTTGACCTTTTAAAATTAGGTACCCCCTTTCCAAAAAGTTTTGCTCTGGCCCAAAGTATATGTGTGCCAATTTGGTGCTTTGGGCCAGCAGGCCAGCGATCATTACCATAAGCCACCACACTATAAGGACCTCACAGCGTTCAGTACTCCTGCAGGCCATTGCGCTGTCAAAAAGCTACCATTTGTAATAGCAGGCGCACCATTAGCGTTTCAATATCTAATCAACACTGTTTTCTCAGAATTACAAGGAGATACAGTTTTTGCATTCCTGGACGACATAATTATTTGTACCCCCGACACAAACTCTCACCTACGAACACTAGACAGGGTACTTTCTAAACTTAAAGATGCTAATGTGAAGGTTAAACTAACAAAATGTTCCTTCATGAAGAAACAAATTTCTTTCTTGGGTCATGTTTTGGATGCCACAGGTTTACATACTACCACGTCTAAGGTAGAGGCAATGATAAATTTTCCAACACCTAAAAATGTCAAAGCCCTAGGAAGTTTTTTGGGCCTCAGTGGTTTTTACAGACAATTTATCATGGATTACTCACGAATTGCAAGTCCACTATCACATCTCTTAAATAAAGATGTAGAATTTTCATGGGAAGCTCCACATGAGCAAGCATTTTCTAAATTAAAGGCATTGTTGTCTGATGCCCCAGTCCTTGCTTACCCAGATTATGCACGTCAGTTTACACTCTTCACTGATGCATCAGATGTAGGCCTTGGTGCTGTTCTGATGCAGAGGATGATAGGGTAAATGGCGTGCATTAGCTTATGCCAGCAGCACTCTTAATCCCGCAGAGCGTAACTATTCAACCACCCATAAGGAAGCTCTGGCTGTCGTATGGTCTTTTAAAGCATTTCAAAACTGTAATTTATGGGTACAGCATTCTTGTTAAAACAGACCATGCACCTGTAGTAGAATTATTAAATTCAAAGGGAACTGTCAGGCAAATTAGCACGTTGGTGCCTGAAGATACTAGACTTCCACCCAAAATTTGGAGTATCTGCCAGGCAAAGTAAATTTCGTTGCTGATTCATTATCACGGAATATTGCACTTGTAACAGCAACACCTGAGCAAACCAAAACACGACAACCAAATCGCTATTCCCAACATTGAGGAGGAACAGCGAAATTATTCCTTCTGTGCTCTCATCATTTACTACTTGGAGTCAGGTGATGATACACGATTGCCAAAATTACCTGTCCCACTTCCTGAGTTTAGGCTACATTACAACCTTTTGGTGCGAGATACATATCTCACGAAAGGACAGGCACCTAAACGCCAGGTTACACAGCTGATAGTACCTTCTACACTTATACCAAGATTTCTTTCCCTTTTACATGATTCTAGCCTTGCAGGTCACCCTGGGAAAGATAGATGTTTTGCACCAAGCACGTTTCTAATACTTTTGGCCATTCATGCGCCGTGATATTTTTGCTCCAATAGATAAATTCAGTTATGCGCTGAAACCAAAGGGTTCAGTTGGTAACCTGCCCCTATGCTACCTTATCCTACACCTAAAGGACCTTGGGAGACAATAACCATTGACTTGCTAAAACTCCCACTAACAGAATCTGGTTCTCAATACTTGTTAGTAGCCATTGATAATTTTTCTAGGTTGTCAGTTTTGGTCCCACTGAAGGACAAAACGGCTCTAACAGTTGCCTAAAGCACTTACGGATGAAGTTTTCTTTAAATTCAATACCCCATCCACAGTGCTCTCGGACAATGAAACCGAGTTTAACAATCAAATTCTCAACTGAATTTGCAAACTTTTCAACATAAACAAATGTAACATAACTAGCTATCACCCTAGCAGCAACGGCATGGTAGAAAAGACAAAATAGGAAGATTATACAACTCCTGAAATCATTAGCTCAAACATACAGTTCACACTGGGATGAATGGATGCCACAAGTATCTGCCACACTAAACTCTTCCTTACACAAATTTACATGTGAAACACCACATTTCATTGTATTTGGGCAAGACAAAAGACCACCTTACACTCTTCTAGAACAGACTACAAGCAATATATAATTTTGATGACTACGTAACAGTTAGAGTGGCTGATTTTTCAGAAAATATACAAGCGGTGTAACGACGCTATTGATTTGTCCAAGGAAGACATGATTAAGTATCAACGCCCACACACAGCAGAAAAGCCAATTGCTATAGGTGATGTAGTAGATCTTTCAGGTACAACAATTAACGTCAAAATTAGATTCTACATTTGAAGGACCTTACAGGGTCATTGCCATTGAACATGGACACAAAATAACTATCCAGCATATTTATAAATACCATGCAAAGACAGTCCATATTGACCAGGTTAAACGGTAGCTAGAGGATTAGATACAGGTGAAGAATTGCCATGCCCAAATACAAAAACACAGGACACACCTGTAGTTAATGATGACACACATCTGCTACAAATGATTACCGTCACAAATTGCGGTCACACACGCAGAAACAGTAGTGTCATTCCATTCCATACCATTCCATATCATTACATTTATATCAGTTCACCTGATTATTTCACAATTACCATGTATTCTGAATTTTAATGCGTGCTGTTCTATTTTAGGAAAAGGTCTACACAACACACTAAGCCAATGTTATTTACACTCATGAAAATACTTAACATTGGAGTTTTACGATTTTTTTTTTGGTTTAGCTACATATTGTCTTGACCAACTACTAGTAGACACTGATATAGTTTCCATGTTTACCTTTGTAACTCTTGCACGATAGAAACTCTAATGGACAGCAGAACCTAGATAACCTATGTATATCTCTTACATTATAATACTATTATGTAACTGTTAAAGCTGCACCACAGTGCATTGCATGACATTCATTCTTCCTCAATTGAAGGAATTACTACGCACTTATTGTAGAAATACATTATTTACTTGCATGAAATACTAACCCATTGTATTAATACTAACCCATGTATTATAAGTATACGTTGAATTACGTATTTCACTACAGGAATGGTTATCTTACGTCCTTCCTGTTTTGTACCACGATCACTATTTGAAATGATAGATTGTGTACCTACTAACATACTAATCTAGGTACTATATGCATGACCAGTAGTTCCTCCATAACTATTTACATGCATGATGCTCACATGTATTACCTAGTACAACTAACTAACCATTTATCATTACTTACTAACAAATTCAAACTCGCAGAGAAATTACGAATGACTTCTTGTCTTAATACAGACCTCAGAAAACATTGTTTGATCACAGTAAACTTATCTCTCTTAACGTTTTGTTCACCATTGAAGAATTTAATTGTATTACAGACAGCTGAAATTTTCTTCCTCTCAGTAAGGATTGATAAAGCATTTCCTTTGCTACGCAAGGCACTATCAACTTATTTGAAATTTTTACCCTATCTGGAAATTTTACATAGTTCTCTGTTCAATGTAAACTTTACCTTTAAAAGCTTTGCTGATCTCTGAGAACTCCATGCTTGTTTCAGACACTTTTCTCTCCTGGCAGATACGGTAAATATCAATAATTCTGTGCCCAGTTTTATTTTTTCCATTTGAAAGTTTCAACTGTTTGAATATAAAATTTTGCCCTAATGAGGATTAATGTATTATTCCACGTCCATACCAAATATGCCCACCTTATCATTTTACAGCTCGAAATGCTTTCCCAGCTATCTGTGCATTTCCTTGATAAGATTTACCCTCTAATCGGATAGCTTTTCCTATTCCACTCCCATGGAAACTAAATTTTGGTGTGCATTTTACTTTATCACTCCCGTGGAGGACACCAAATCTAAATTTTTAATTCACCTGAGTGACAGTTTCCTGTCCTTTTGCTTAATCCATACTTTAATGGTTACTCATGCTTCTTTAGCATTATTCTTACAGGATCAATACAAGAGTGCTCATCACTCTCCCTGTTTATACATCACTATGTTTTCTGAAGTTCTTTCAAATGTTAAACTTCATTTAATTTCTCTGCCAGTCAACTTTTACACTCGCTGATGTAAAATATTTTCTACAATAGCATGAATTTATATCATTTATGTAAGATTTTTTGGCAAACTGGATTTGCCACACACAATGCAAATACAGCAGCAGCTCTACAGTCAACGAGCCTTCGTCATTACTTGACACATTCAGGGTTTTTAACGATTAACTTGACATTTTAGTTTACAATTTAATTCCTTGAAATTTTCAGTTCTCAATTTTTCCCTGTAATTTTCACAGCTACTTTCGCTGACAGTTGAGCTTGCTAGCTACCGTCTACGCGCAGTCCTTTCTCAAACTATTGATGTGGCGTACCGGCAGTTTTTTTTCCAATGTGCCAGGGACCGGTAATATTTTCTTAGTAATATTAATTTATACCGGAAACATATATATAATGATATAATAAAAGGTTGACCATTTTTTTTATCTTATATTAATTTTATTTTGTAAACAAATAATACAATATTACCATAAGCATTTTATAATCTTATCCTTACTAATGTGAAAGGTGCCCTTTCTTATTTGTCAGTAAATTCCAGTCGTGGTTCAATTGAGACAGTGCCACGCGCAAATGGAGAATGATATCCATATTATTATGTACTTTGTCTTAATGACACTCATGGTTGAGAAGCCCAGTCTCGCAGAAGGTATGTGTTGAAGGAAATGGAGAAGAGTTTTCAGAGCAATTTCACTAAGCTCAGGATATTCTGCTTTCACTTTAAATCAACAGGAACCAAGTGATGTTGTAGTTTCGAAGCTCTCTCTTCAATCCTTCGTCACCAGCCAGCTCCAACAATTTATCCTCCATAATGACACTTAAATCATCTTGCAGTGGAATAAACGGATTTCGGATCCATCCATTCCCTTTCCGTGGCTCTTCTTCTGCTGGAAAGTAAAACTGAAACCGGTCTGCCAGATTCGTCAAGTGTTTCTCTGATGACATTTCGTAGAGATGTTATATTAAGGTCTTCGCCTGCATCAGCGATGATTTTTGCTAATTGATGAAACATGTCATAACAATCTCTTGACACTCGACTTTCATGCTTCTAGCTTTCGTTTTCCGTCGATTTGTCTGCCTTTGTAAACACGAAGCCTCGTTCCCTGCATGGGGTGTTGAGATCATTAAAGATGGCAAAGATACAGCCAAATAGCCAGCTTGCTAACCAATCCACTCCGAACAATGTGACCAATTTGTTTTTTGTCCTAGAAAATCGGCAAGCTCGTTTCATAGCTCAAACACTCTTGACAGGACTTTCCCCTCGATAACCAACGTACATCGGCATGCAATAGGAGCTGTTTATGATTAGCTCC
>JACEEZ010004233.1:0-15231 GCA_016584305.1 Chionoecetes opilio | reverse complement strand
TTTATTAAACATTAAACCCCCAAACCCACCCCCTTTTGAGCAGTTTAAAAAACCGGGAAAAAAAGACGTGATAGTTAATTTGTTTGAAGAATTTAATTTCCCGAGAATAGACGTGTGTAATGCCCGTTATTCAGGAGAGTAGGATGAGAATTATTATCATATAATTCCGGGTTATGTCCGTAAGCAGTTCAATCTTTTAGTTTTCTCGGGTGATTCATCTTCTTCCTTCCTACCCGCCATTTTTTCTTCCTTCCTTTTCTCTCACTCCCTCCCCCCCGACATTCCGGTGCGAGTCAACATTCGTGGGATACTTATTTCGCGATCAGTGATAACTAATGGATTCAAAATTTTTCATTTTCCCCTCACCTTCCTATCAAATCAAGGAAACACTCTAGATTCTTAATGTCTTTCAAAATAGTCCCCATAGTGAAGATCAGGTCATAATGGATGTGTTAGTAATTTATTCGCTAAATTGAAAGTAACCAAAATTTTCTATACAACTTCCATACCCTGTCGCTTCAAAAGACGGTTCGAATCAGGACACGGACTTCAATAACCCTTTCCTCGGTTATTGGATTAAACATATTAAATTCTTCTATACCCAAAGTAACAGGATTTGTATTATAGGCAGCCCTTTCTTAGGTACACGAGTTTCATTATTAATTAGTTATTTCGGGTTTATAAGCTCTTCAGTAGAGGCCAAGTCGGGTATTCAAACATTCCCCTTTTCTCCCGCGGGCTCTTGATACCGAGAGGCGGCAGTCTCTCTACCACTCTTCGACAGGTAAGACGTACGACGTTTCGCCCTTTTTCTCCCCCCCTCCCTTTCCTTGTTATAATAGTGTTATCTATATTTCCAAATATGGGTACCAATTTTTAGTTTTCACTAACGTAAAGGAGGCCTGCCCCATCCTTATAATTATTATTAAACCAGAAGTCTCTCTACCACTTTTCGACAGGCGGACATTTTGGTCTTGACGCAAAGGGCCCGCTACATGGTTTTTTAGTGAGACACACACAAACATCTTACTCTTATTTTCCCCCCCTATTATCTTCCATGTATAATATAAGTATTCAGGGTCTATTTCCTAAGTGAAGGATAATGTATCAATAAGGTTCAGAGAGGAAGGGGTATGCTCACCAGAGCTTCCTTCTTTACACGGGGAGAGCCCCCCGTATCAGATTGTAAAGTTTTTTCTTATATCAGATTAGAGTTTTCCTGTGTTGGATGGAGAGTTTTCTGATTTTTGGATTAAAAACTATATGTTTGTCTGTGATCTCAAACATGAGACATACTACTTCAGCATGAATAAATAGGATGATGTTTTCAAATATAGTTCTTGGTTTATTATAAAAACCCCAGGTGATTATTCTGCGTTAGGACAGTAATTCCCCACACTTCCCAAAAGGTCAGCCTTACTCGGTATAATTTCCCACGTATAAATCACGACTACCAAGATAAATCTAAGATTAATATTATTCAAAACGCGCCCGGGAGTAACCCAGAGAACTACTCGCTTGAGCTGGTGGCAGCACTTCCCCTAACTCATCCCTTTTTTCCCCTTAACCTAAACTCCTACCCTTCCCCTTAAATTCATCCCCCATTTCAGTACTCTCCGCAGCGAGAAGTGTTCATACTATAATCACATAGTGAAGTCATAAGACTAGTTTTTAAATTCTCACTTCAATTGTAATCAAATGAAAAATCTTAATCAATTAAATTCATTCAAGTAACATTGACCAGGTATAAACTTCTCCAAGGAGTTTCTGGCAACACATTACGATGGTGTGAGTTCATATAAGGAATACTATTAATAGAGTTCCTTAGTCGTGCGGATCGTTATTCCCCTATACATACATATTATTGCAATGGTTATAATGGTTGGTAATTGTGAAATATAAGCAGTTTAACGCTTTATAATCTAAAATAAAAATACATTAGACATACATTAACTCTTATTTGTTTCTCAGATAGTGAATAGTTCCTGCATACATGAGTTAAGATACGAAACATAACCTTCTGTGCCCAATTGTTCCTTTGCGCCTGTAGGGGTCGAGGGGAACGAAACTTTTTGACGAAAATCTTGATTTGTTGTTTTCATACCTTTGCTGGTGACCACTGGGAGTATTCAAATAAAAGTATAGATCAAGAAATATACATACACATGTGTAAAACCGATATATTCATCCCTTGAAATATATGGCCACATCAACAAAAATTTACAAAATATGTTGTACCTCATTATAAGGCAGGAAACCAACTTTAAATTATTTAACAAATATGTACATAATACTGTTATGAACAACCAGTCGTATATGAACAATCTCCGAGGTCCACAAAAGAAATAATAAAAAATTTTGGAAATAAAAATTCTGGCGGTATGTAGTACTTTTTTTTCCCTTTAAACCAAAAAGTATCATTGGTGCACATTATGTGCCGATATCATCTCCTCATTTAGTCCATTCCAACTTTTACATTTCTATAACGGGAAGCTGTACTTCTTTATGTTGTTCAGGCATCTCCCTTTTCCCAGTGTTTGTGTATGTCCTCTTGTGTATCGACCTTCTCTTTTCTTCCGAGTCAGTAGTCTCTCATTGTCTGTTTATTCCATCTTAGTTTATTAGCTTAAAAATTGTTTTTTAAGTCTCCTCTTTCGCTTCTCTGTTCAAGTGTTGGTAACTCTATTTCCTTCAAAAACCCTTTTCCCCATAAGAAAGTTCTTCTAGCTCTGGTACCATCTTCCTTGCCATTTTCTGTATCCTCTCCAACTTTTTCACATGCTTCTTTTTATATGAGGATCATACAATGGCAGCATATTCCATTTTGGTCGGATTATTGTAGTAATTATCTTTTACATCATATTTTTGTCCATGTAATGAAATGCCATTCAATATTTTTTCAAAATCCTATATGTATCTCCAAATTTTATTTATATGTTTTTTCTGGTGGTAGGTTATTTTGCATTACACTCCAGTAGTCCATGAGCCAGGCCAGATATCGGTACCACCTGGGGTGACTAAACACGAATGGTACTAAAATGTTTATAGAGTGACTGTAAATACATTAAGATATGATAGCCTTCCCGCACTGGTAGCTTAGTCTGATTTTTTGATGCAATGGGGGGGGCTACCCATAAAAAAAGATTTTCAGCGTGACGCTCGGGGTTTTCCTCATTTTCTTTAAAATCAATCACACGATCGTTGCGAAACTTTGGACACCTATGTAGAATTTGATTCTCTACCAGAGTTGTTCTTAGGTATTTTAAAATTTTCCCTCATATTTTGGGATTTACCCTAAAAAAAAATAATTTTGGGTATTTTCCCATAAATCTGGAATAAATCCCTAAAATGGGAGAAATTGAAAAATATATTCTAACAGCTCTTGTAGCTAATTTGATTCTCTACAAAGTTATTCCGATGTATATTTCAATTTTTCCCCATATTTAGGGGTTTATTTCATATTTGGTGATTTTTTGTGATATTTTGGGGATAATTTATTATTGGAAGGAGCAAAAAATATGTAGAATGGTTTCCATGTAAATGTTGTTTGTTTGTTTGTTCATGTAATGTTTAATGGTGATATTTTTTTTCACCTATTTTCGATGCTTCACCTAGGAGCAACCCCGACAGATGATACCGTGGTGTTTTGCCTATGAAAAAGGTGAACTATGCCCGATTCCTGACCTACTACTATGCCATGATGTCTCGACTGCCCATTGAACCCGAGGTCCATGAACACTTCATGCAAGGTGGCTTTTCGGTCCAATCGGTAGAAAGAATCCTTTGGACGGATTCCTGTGGACCAGACCATCGAAGGGGACGATCAACAAAGACACCCAGACACCAGGGGGCACAAAAGGCTTCAGCCTGAAAGGTGGAGCTGTCGCCAGGTACTACCTGACATCGAGAAATCGCAGCAGATATTTGAGCAGCTCAGGGCCATGGTAGTAGGCCAAAAAGTATACTGACTTCAGCCACCCAAAACCTACAGATCCCCAGGATTAGAAGAGTTTGAGGCCGATGTCCAATCTTTAGTTCAACTGTTGGAGACCAGCTGGTGAACCCCTTCAACGCAGAGCAAGGAGATCTTGTCAGTTTGTCAACTGCGACTACAGCACCACCAGATTTTGCCAAAGACCTTCTAGGGGCCTACAGAATGGGAAGAGGATGCATATCAAACCTTCAAGGAAGAGCCCCTGGAGACCGATACGCCAACTATACAGTTTCATGACACGAGGGACGAAGACGAAACTGAGAACGTTCACAAACATCGAATAAAGCCACGCTCACAAGGCCATGCCAAGGAGGCTATCTTGAAGGCTGACAGGAACCTATTTGGCCAGAGGGATCCTTGTTGCTGAGAACAGAAAGCTCAAAATGAGTGATGTCTTGGCTCATCCCCTGGGGCCTTTGCCAGGGGCCTTGCCAGCGGTGATGGGTCTCTCCGCAAGACCAACAAGGCTGCCCTAGCAAGGGAGTTGGAGAGGAATGTTTCTCCTGCAGAGGTATCCCGAGCCCTCTGCTACCAAAATTTGATGGGATGAGCCTGGTCCAGAAACTGAAGGGAAACGACAACACTTTTTCACAGCTTGCAGGCACAGCACTGAGTCACGTTGTCCATGAGGGTGCAAAAGAGCAGGCGCATTGATGTTGGTTTGACGTCTACAAGGAGACATCCATCAAAGATGCAGAACGAGCCAACAGAAGTGCAGGCACAGGGATCCATTTCAAGAACATTCAACCTGGCACAACATCCAGCAGTGGAGAAAGTTACTCGGTAGTTCCTCCAACAAGGCAAGTCTCATCAAATTCCTGGTAGAAGAATGGAAAAAACCACAGCACAGGGAGAAGCTCGAGGGCAAGGAGCTGTATGTCACATGTGAGCAGCTCTGCTTCAAGATCACCAAAGAGCAGTGGGAAAAGGCTCCTGAGCTTAAGTCAAGTCAAAAAGAAGCAGACACACGCCTCCTTCTCCATGCATTCATGCAGCAGAATCTGGGTACAAGTCTGTCATCATCACTGCAGAGGATACAGAGTCATGGTCCTGTGTCTGGGCATGTGCCACAAGATCCATCCCACCTGTTCCAGAAGTGCGGGACGAAAAAACCGGACAAGATTCCTGGATATCACCCACTGAGCCGTACACTGGGAGGCAGCGTGTGTGATTCATTGATTGGTATGCATGCCTTTACAGGCTGTGATACCGTCAGTGCATTTTGCTGGCCGGGGGAAGATGACGACACTCAAGCAGGTGAAGATGGACAAGACATTTCCAGGGTGCTTTCCACGAACTTGGGCGCTCATGGGAAGTGTTCCTGAACTCTTTGAGAAGCTACAGGAAATCCCTGCCACATGTACCTGCCATCTACCCACACAACTGAGGTGAACAAGCTTCGGTATGAGCTGTTCTGTGCGAGGGCGTGGAGAGGTGGAGTCAAGTCAACTCCCTCCTTGTGAGGACTGCCCCTTCATGCATGCACTACGTGCAAACTACCAGGCTGCGATCTGGAGGAGAAGTCTGCAGAGCCCGCCATTTGTTGCGAACCCAACAGACTGCGGCTGGATGACAGATGAGGACGGCAAGCTTGCTGTCAACTGGATGCGAGGCTCACCAGCACCAGATGCTGTTATGCAGCTACTGTCCTGCAAGTGTGTGCGGTCATGCGAACTCCCTAAGTGACTTGCCTCAGCAATGGCCTGAAGTGTACGGACATGTGCAGGTTACAGACATGCCAGAAAAAAGGCTATTGAAGAAGAGCCGGTAGCACAACAGTCAGATTCCGAGTCTGACGTAGATATATTGAGGAGGATTAATTGGCCATAATAGTAAATACAAGCCCATGGATGCTTAGTGTGTATTTACAGACTTTTATTAAATGTGACAATTACTATATTAATTTTAGTGACATTTAGGCATTCCTGTCCCCCCAAAATTTTACATTTTAAAATTTTTCTGAATTTTCGGGTAGGGTGGGGTCTATTCAAGAAGTGATAACGACCATTAAGCTACCAGTGTGCAAGGGCTATCATATCAAAACATAAACTAGAGACATGTAGCAAGCTAAAAACACCTAAGAAATTTGTCACCCCGGGTGGTACCGATATCCCAAAATTCGGGTCTTTGGGTCATGGACTACAGGTCCTTTTCTTCATGAACCTTTTTTAATTACTTCATTTTTCCCATTTTATATGGCCATTTATATATCTTTTCGCTTTTTCCAATTTCCATCACATGACACTTATTCACATTAAATTCCATTTCCCCTCTTCTGCTCCTTCGTAGATCTGTTCAGGTCATTTTGTAGTGTTTCACCAATCTTTATAGTTTTTTAAATTTTTCTTAATAGTTTTGCATCATCCGAAACAATCTTATTAACAACAACAAAAATTTCATCTGTCCCTGTCATTCCCCGTAAAAGTGAACATTCTTGGTTTCCAACACTGATCCTTGTGGTGCCCACTAAATACCTTTCTCCATTCAGATTTTTCATCCTTTACTATTGTTCTCATTTATCTTCCTCTCAGATAACTTTCCATCCAGGATTGATTATCCCTTTGATCCCTCCTATATTTTTCAATTTCCAAAGTAGCTTCTTATGTGGAACTTTACAAATGCCTTTTTAAGATTAGATATACACAATCTGCTCATCCATCTCTTTCTTGTGTTGTGTCAATTACTCTTGAAAAAAAGCTTATTAAGTTGGCCCACACATGATCTCTTTTTCCTAAAGCCATACTCCCGGCCCTGTTATTATACCTTCATTTTCTAAGTATTCCGGCCATTGCTTTTTTATTATTTTCTCACATATCTTGCATACTGTGCTAGTCAATGACACTGGTCTATAATTTAATGGTTCATCCTTCTTCCCATTTGTATATATTGGCACTATGTCGCTCTCTTCCACTCCTTCGGCATTTTTCTCGTTGTCAATGAGCACTTTATTATATCATATAGGTTCGACCAACTGCTTTCTGCACTCTTTTAAAAACATAACCCGACACTCTGTTTGGTCCTATTGCTTTCCTCTCCTCCAATTCCTTAAACAATTCACAAACTTCTCCTTCTCTTTTTTTTATTTCCCACTCCTTTCGGACTTTTTCTTTCCTTGCGGTTCGTTGAATTTGATTTGTTTGTGAAATTAAAAACTTGCTGAAAGTTTTTATTTAAAATTTCACTCATTAATTTTGCATCTTCATATATCATATTTCCTTCTTTCTTCTCTCAACTTTATCCTTATGCTTGATTCTGTAGTGGTCAAAATGACCATCTCACCGTTGTCACCATTATGTAGTTTCCCACCTTGGGGGTGTACTCTACAGTCCTGGTTACTCCGCTGCCACCCCCACATTTAAGTGGGAAAAATATATGAATGAACAAAAATAAAAAATTTTAAAAAAATATGTAAGTACCGGTTGGAAACTGAATGACAACGCGTTAATATATTTCTAATTATATATATTTAACTCTTTACTGGCTCACTTGGTAATTATTATACATTCACAAGTTACTTAATATTAAGTCTTCTTCCCCCTAGCGATACGCACGCGAAATGCTCAAGTCGTTATCCTAATATAGTTACTATCTTTTGGTAACTTCGGTTGCACTGTCACCACATTAACGATACGCACATGTAATGCTCAAGTCGTCATCCTAATCTAGTTACTATCTCTGGTAACTTCAGTCGCACTTTTTACCACTTTAACGATACGCATGCGTAATGCTCAAGTCGTTATCCTATATAAATGTATACGTAGTCTATCCCACTTCCAAAGTTTCCCTCTCACTTATTTTTCTATTTCCTCTTTCTTTCCCTTGTCCTCACACGGCTGGCTGTGACATGTTGTAGTTGCCCCCTCTGCTAATTTGTGAGCGCTTGGCCCCTGGTCAGCCAACAGCATCCTACCTTGGGACCCTTTACCAAGGGCGAGAATATCACCTCCCCACAGGTGACTTAACTCAATGAACGTCGAGCTGCTTCTAAATTATCCCCAACCTAGAATCCCCGTTCTCACCTCGTTTCGCTACGTGTCTAATTACTACTGGCTTAAAATATAAGCCTAACCAGTGATTCAGGAATGAGGCGTGGAGGAAAATTCCTCGTTAGCTTATTGATACTTATGTGTTATTTCATCTCTTCCCCTATTAATGTAATTTCTCGCGTTACAATTCCTGCATTGATAAATCTGTAAAACAGATTGGGTTCTTCCTTACACTTTTCAACTACATCCTTCTCATAACTCTTTTCTTCCTCTCTCCTTATATTCATTTCTTGCTAATTTATAGTCTTCTTTATTAAATTTTCTTTGTGTCCGATTTTTCTTTACTCTTTTCCATGCCTCATCCCTTATTCTCTTTGCCATCTCACATCTTCCTTTAAACCATTCTTTCTTTCCCTTTTATCTTGGTGTATATAGTGGAACATGTTTTCCAACTACTTTCTCATACATGCTCAAAAAATTGTCATATTTCACTTGCACATCGGTCACTCCTTTCATTTCTTCCCAATCAATTTCGTCATATTTTTTTTTTCAGTTCTTTCCATGTTTGTTTTCCCAAAGTCTCTTCTGCTCCTTTTGTACAATTCATCTTCCTCCTTTATGTCCTCGTTCGTCTTCATTTCTAAGATTATATGGTCACATTTTTCTGACGGAGGACCCATAATTTATCTCATTTGCGTCATATCTACGTGTTACAACAGCAATCTTCGTTAGCCATTCTCTTGAAAATTTTCAAGACCTCATCATTGCTCAATGGCGATGTCATTTTCAATACTGAGCAAGAGTAGATCAGAAAGCTGTTCCCGCCGCATAGGCTACGTAGCTTGCTCTTGGTTAACTTCAGTTTCGAAAAGATCTCTCGACTGTTGCAGTTGTCACTGGTATGGTCGCATAAATCTTGATCATTGCATATAACACTGGGAAGAAATGATGTGGAGATCACTCGTCCTGAAGCAGTCAAGACTTCAAATCATTTCTGGCCAGTGAGAAGGATGAGTGGAACACCCGTAATTATGTCAGCAGTTTATCTACATCTCCTTTTAAATCTTAAAAGTCGCACAGATGTGTTAGGTCAGGAACTTGATTGGGTCTTGCAGTATATCTATCTTCTTTCCAGTTATTTGGCACAATGAGACTGTGTAGCGATTTGATAATATCCCTTATCTTGTCTCCATCTTTTCCTTTGAACCTACGTCGGATTTCTTGATCAAGGGTATCAATGAATGGGTAATACACTCTGACTCTGTGAAAATGCATCTTCAGTTACAGCAAGTGGCTGTACTTGAACTTTGCAGGAACCTTCCTGGGTCTACATTGCCTGGAATTTCTTTGGGAACTTCGATACCCGCGTCTTCTGCTTCCTGAGTGGCTTTTTTACACACAGCATGAAATCTCTCCTGCGTTCTCATTTCACTGAACCTCTTCAACACACCTTCGGTGATTGTACACGCTACTTGCAAATCTAGTTTTCGCTTCTGTAATACAGTTGAAGCAGTGGCGGTCTCTATAAACACAGGCGTTGCCATCTCCAGGTAGAGCAAGCATTCAAGTTTAGGCTAAGCAACAACATTCAACATTGGTGCATCTCCACTTGCCTGGTCTGGTGGGCTACTTTCGCATATTTCTGATAGAAACTGCACCACTGTTTTGAACACCTTCAAAGTATTTAAGGCAGATTCGCGGCAGGCCCATCTAACATCATAAAGTTTCTTTAGCTCTTATGGATGAGATCCAGGGTAGATGGTGAGTTGGGTTTTCACAAATAAAGCATGTCGCTTACTTGACATTGATATGAAACTATATAACTTCTTCACCAAATTGAAAATTTTTATAAAATAGCGAATTGACTTAGAACTTTCCACAAGAACAAGATTCAAGCAGTGAGCATGGCAGTGGACATACAAGGCTTTCTCATTGCGCATAAGAATTCTTGATTGCAGCCCTCTATATTTACCACTCATATTTGCAGCGCCATCATAAACCTTGGCCCCTCATATCTTTTATCTGCAGATCATGTCTTTCCAAAAATGCCAGGGTGAGGGTCTGTAGCTCTTCGCCTGTGGTGGTTTCTTCGTCACACACATCAATACAGCGTTCCTGTATCTCGTCATCATGCACATACCGAACATAATTATATTGATGCTTGTTCAGTGTTAGAAATATCAGTTGTCTTATCCATCAAACGCATATATCTTGGCTGCGCTGATCTCATTCAAAGTAGTCTTTCTCACATAAGTGCCCGTAGACATAATAACATCATTCTGGATTTAATTTGACAACATCGACACTTGAGGCTTACCATTGACTATAGCACGCTGAACAACATGCAAATGGTTGTTCATTACACTATCATACTTTGCACACATTTGGATAAGCTCGAGGAAAGTGCCTATGCTATAACTTGCTTCACTTTCATCTTTTCCTCTCAATGGAAGTCCTTGCCTTACTAAGTATAATATTATGTCTATCAGTCTGAACAACACCTCTTTATTTTTCTGCCTCTCTTCAGCTTTTGCAGCTTGACTTTTTTCATTTGCTGCTTCCAGGGACTTTTCCAGTCTCTTTTTCTTCAAAGTATTTAACCTCACCATGGCAATCATGTGTGCTTTAGATGATGCATGCTCTTTCATTTTGCCAAGTGCTTGATGCTATTTACATATTCTGGTAGACCTCCATGCTGTTTTACATTTATCCTTGTCTTCATGCAGAAACAAGCGACAGCTGAAGCAATACGTACTATCAGTTTCTACATAATATTCAAGGTAAGGTCTGTTCTCATACCAGTGCTACTGGAAAAAACGGCCCTTTTCATTCTTAGGATAACTTATAACTGGCTGGTTCGGCCCAACTGAACAACATAGTTCACGGAATTCATAATTTATGTTGATGTTATACTTGGCTACGTGTGCTGGATCAGTGAGATACCTCATCGACAGCAAGAAAAAAATTCCAGGTGCCTCTCCCCGTGCTTGAATCGGCCTGTTTTTGTGGAAAAAACCCTTGATTTTCCATCGAATGTGTGTCATGCTCTGCTCTCATCATGTTTAATGGATGCTGTTAGTTTACCTCCTTATCGTCGTTCACTTGGATTTTCATGTCCTATGTTTTTTGTTCATCGACTATTTTGCCTAAGCTATGAGTTGCTGCTGTTTTTTGTTCAGCATCTTCACTCCTCTCTCCTTCAGTCTCCAATGTACTGGACCTTTCTCTGACACAATGTAAACTGATTCATCTTTCTGAGTATAACTTACTCCCCATTTCTTGACAACTTCAGATATTTTGATAATTCTCATTACCACGAGCCAGACTTGAAGCTCTTTTTCCTTTAGTTTCTTCAATCTTTCTTTGAGTGGCATTTCAGTTATGGAAGGAAAAACAAAGTGACCTTATATGTTGAGGCAAAGACTACTGTATACTGGACTTGCTACTCGTGTTCCCGCGCCAACCTGCCCATGACCAGTGGAAGCCGATCGGCAAGGTGAAAAAGTGTTTCGAACATCAGTCTCATTTCCCTTCCTTTGGTTTATCAGTATAAATGATATAATTTTATCTTTGTAAATGTTTGTTCTATAATATTATCAAATACAAAACAGTAAAATACACTAAAGAAATGCCATTATGAGAGAGTGAAGAAATATGCATGAACTTAATATTCACTTAAACTCTTCGCCATTTAATATTTTGCGGAAAAACTTTTTACATGAAACTTATCAATAGAAGAGGATTTTCATTAGCTTTCTATTAATATATTTAGTTTTCTGATAAATTAATTACCACCATGCATAAATTAACGTTAACTAAAAAAATAACATCATCAATCGGATCGGCAAGTAAAAAAGTGTTCCATGAATACAGTAGACTATAGTTTATCAGTATAAATGATGCACTGTTATCTTCGTAAATATTTGTTCTATAATATTATCAAATAAAAAATAGTAAAATACACTAAAGAAATGTCTTTGAAAAAGAAATAGCTGAACTTATTTATATTTTTAAACTCTTCGCCATTTAATACTTTGCGTGAAAACTGTTACTGAAGCTTAAATAAAGGGGAAATTTATTATTTTCCATTGATATATTTCGTTTTCTGAAAAATAAAATTAGCAAGCATAAATTACCGTTAATTTAAATATATAAAAATGGGGAAAAACTACGAAATTTGATGAGGTATTTATTTAGTTTACGCTAATTTTTGCATCGTGCTATTTTCTTTATCAGAAACGAAATCAATAAATGAAAGCAAATAAATTCCCGTTTCTATTGATATTTTCTTAAAAAATTTTCTCGAAAAATTTTAAAAATGGTAAAGTTTTTAAGTAAAATATAAAGTTCATGAAAAATTTCTTCACTCTCCATAATGGCTTTTTTAGTGTTTTTCTGTTTTTTATTTGAAAATATTAAGAAAAAACACTTCGAATAACGTATATAATTTATACTGATAAACCATGGGAAAGGGAAATGGGAGTGATGTTCGAAACCTTTTTTTTTACCTTGCCCACTGGTCATGGGGGGGTTGGCGCGGAGCGCGAGTAACAACCGACTCCAGTATACAGTATCTTGGTTGGGTGATACCAAAAAAATTAATATCTTACTGTTTTCAAAAACGATTAATACAAACTAAAAAGGGTAAAACACAAACGAAAATAAAAAAAAATGTGAAACTCAACCCACGTTCCCCCTCAAAAAACTACAAAAAACAATAAACAAATCCGCTTGACACAAAAATTATAAAATAAAATTTGTTTCCCCAACCCCTCGGGGGCCTCTCCCGCCACCCTGTTTTTTTAAAGAATCGCCCAGACCATTTCCATTCCTGATTTTTGTAGTTAATTAGCCTTTCGAGTTTAAAAACAATTTTTGTCACTTTTTGCTTCAGCACCTTTTTTTTATAATCCGAAATCAAAATCTGTAAAATTCCCCGACTTCAAAAACGCGCTGGCAACTGGCAGCGATGCGCCAGGCTCGGTGCGAAAACAGGGGGAAAGGCCTCCTCTCCCGCGCTGATCAAACACGAAAACAAAAGAGATAAAATAGTATTGAAGATTTTTGGGGTTTCGATAGATTTTTTTTGCGTATGCCCATGCTGCATCCTTTTTGGGTGCGCAAGACAGCTGTCCTTTCGAGAAAAGTTTGCAAACTTTTTTGACTGATCGCACGTTTAAAAATGTTGAAAAGATTAGTGCGGCGGGCTAGGCAGATTTGGGAAAGGGAACTGAAATTGGCAAGGTTTTGTAAGATCCTCACCACACACACACAAACACAACCCCAACCACACACACAACACCAACACAACCACCCCCACACAACCCCAAACACCCCCCACACACTCACTCACTCCTCACTCACCCGGTGCTGTTGTGTTCTGGTGTCACCACCTCACTATCACTTGTTGTGTGTAAGGGGGGGGTTGTGTGTAACGGGTTTTGTGTGTAAAGGGGTTTTTGTGTGTAAGGGGTTTTTGTGTTAAGGGGGTTGTTGTGTTTTAGGGGGGTTTTTTGTGGTAAAGGGGGGGTGTGTGTAAGGGGTTGTTGTGTGTAAGGGGTTGTTGTGGTAAGGGGGGTTTTTGTGTTAAGGGGTTTTTTTTGGTAAAGGGGTGTTGTGTGTAAGGGGGTTTTTTGTGTTAAGGGTTTTGTTGTGTGGGGCACCACCCCTTTCGGCCCCCCGTTCCCCTGCGGCCCCCCGTAGATCCCCATAATAGAGGCAGTCGCGCGGGGCAAACTATTGTTATACTATATGTTTATTTTACGTTATGTTAACATATAAACTATATGTTAAATAAGATTCATAAGTTACAACCTAACCCACTATAAAACCCCCAAAAATTACTAACCTAACCCAACCAACCCAACTTTAAACCCACTTTAAACCCCCTTAAAAATTCTAACCTAAATCACTATAAGTTACTAAAATAACCTCACTTAACCCCAAAATTCAACCAACCTCACTTAAATTACACCTAAATCACTATAAGTTTTCTAACCTAAACCCCACTATAACCCCTAAAAATACTAAACCCAACCTCACTATACCCCCTAAAAGTTACTCCCCTCACTTAACCCCCAAAAGTTACTAACCTAGCCTCACTAAACCCCTAAAAAATTAATCTAACCCTAGCATAACCCCCCAAAAGTTACTAACCCCAAACCCACTATAACCCCCTAAAAATTTCTTTATATTGCCGTAGGCGGCCGCATGGGGGCCCGGCCGCATTTTGGGGTACACCGTTGCGTGTAAGGGGTTTTTTGTGTTAAGGGTTTTTGTGTGTAAGGGGTTTTGTGTGTAAGGGGGTTTTTGGGGGTAAGGGTTGTTGTGTGTATAAGGGTTTTTGTGTGAAGGGGGTTTTTGTGTGAAGGGGGTTTTTGTTGGGAAAAGGGGGTTTTGTTGTAAAGGGGTTTTTGTGTAAGGGGGGTTGTTTGTGTAAAAGGGGTTTTGGTGTAAGGGGTTGTTGTGTTAAGGGGGGGTTGTGGTAAAGGGGTTGTTTTTTGCCGCAACTCTGTTCGTCCCCCCTGATTCTGGTCTGAGGGTTTGTTTTTCATAGTATACGCGAGCAGCGTCATTTATTTGGGCTCAGATTGAACACGTACTTAATCTGTCACAGCGCAATTCATGTCTGACACCGAGTACAATCGCTCATCATAACATTTCCGACAGGTGTCAGACAATGTTTACATTGGAGCGTTCCTTCTGACGTATCAAAACATTCGTACCTATTGGGGGGAAAAACTTTTTTTTTTTGCGCGCTTTTTACAAAATCGGTTTTTTAAAGGAATAAGGCCTGGAAATCAATTATTTTTGGGAGATTAGGTGTTTTGAATGTACATTCAACATAATTGGCCAAAAAAAAAATGGGCCTTGGGCGATTACTTTAACGGTAACAAAAAAAAACAATGACAAGACCGATTCAGCTACACACTCCCCAACAACTGCAGTATCAAAGCAAAAAGGGAAAAAACCCAAATCAGACATTAAATATACCTGAACAACACAAGGAACAAAACGTGGCAAGAAAAAAAAAAACCACATCAAAATCATGGGAAGAAACCCCAAAATCTCTGAGTGGACAGTGACTCCACGACGACTCCTCATCACGCACAGGGGATCCAATTCAATTAATAAGAATACCTGCCCCCCAAAAATAACTTTTTTCCCCCAAGTAAAAATTTAATTAAAAAAAAAATTAACAAAAAGCAAAAAAAAAGAAACCCAAAATTAAAAAATTAATTTTGGAGCCCA